>SZYD01002535.1:0-47771 GCA_009363875.1 Mikania micrantha
TCTCTGAGACATCACCATTATGCTTCGCAACCATATCAGAGTATAATAGTGAATCATCACAAGTGACGAGAGGTGGGGGTGTGACAGGTGCTTGTGTCTGACTATCGGTATGTTCTCTTTGTTTTTACTCAGACCAGCATGTCTTGTGTGAGTCCTTTTGTACTATAAAAGTAATTAGCTACAGTCTTTGTCAGAGTATAAACCTCAGAAGTCTTTGTCTTTGTCTTGTACAAAGAAGAATCTTCGGAAGCTGTAGTCTTTGGAAGCCTTTAGTTCTTCAGAAGCTTTATATCTTCAGAGGCTTTGAAGCTTTAACTCTAAGTGTTGGCCTTCCGAAGTGTTTGTCTTGTACAGCCTTCAGTAGGAGTTAGTTACCCTTCGGTAGAGGAACTCCTTCCTTCCGAAGGCTGTTTGTCTGTGTAGTCTCTTATACTTGGACAAAATTGAAGTTTGGTAAGCACAACCTTTATTAGTCTTTACAGTCTCCCCCTAGGCTGATGCTACCAAAACTTCCTATGGGATTCTCCTTACTATCTTTTCTCCCCTCAGGACCTGAGCCCTTGACTTTACCCATTTGATGGCGACTCTCCCATCTGATCCATTGTCTGGATTTTCAAGAGGTAGTCTTTCCAGGTCAAAGATAAAGGGCTCAGCTAGCACCATAAGTTGTGTCAAATTCAAAACCTTTATTCCTCCATTGAACTGAGTAAGGGTGAACACCTTGTGAAGTGCATTGAAGCTCCACTTCACTACAGGGATGTAAGTATGATGATGCTTCAGTCCACAGAGGTCTCTTGGATGATCTTTAGGCATTGAAGCACTGGTGTGGCTTTTGGTCCTGAGGGATCCGACTCGGCTCAGAGTCAGAGGAGATGCGAGTAGTTCTCTTTTTCCTTCCAGCTATGCTCTTTCTTTTTCTGAATCTTGGTTTATCCTGAGCAATAGCTTGACTCCTCTGATCTCTGGCCTGCTGATCTTCCACATTTGAGCCCACTGCTGCATCTGTTGTTGCACTGGGCTGTGGACCAGCATCCTCAGTTTTTTGGGGCTCTTTACTCCTCTCATCAGCCTTTGATTGTCTCTCAGGATCAGGGTTTGTTGATTGTTGCTTCCTTGCAGTCTTTTTACCCTTGTTGATCTTGATCACTGAAGAGATTGGCATGTTATCCATAGAAGGACTTGATGGAGGAGATGCTTGTTCTTCTTTAGGGTTTTGGGGAAACATGTTGGGGAACATGGCTTTTGTAACTTCCCCACACATGACTTCTTCCCCCTCTCTGATTCCTGCACCAAAGAGGGGTATTTCTATTCTTACTCCTCCCCCTAAAACCAAGCCTAAGTTTAGGCTTGCCCTTTGAGCATGTATTTGCTCAATAGAAAGTAACTCACCTCTGGCTATCTTAGCCTTGATATCTCTGACATGCATGTCCATGGTTGAGTTCTTCATAGGGCCTAGCTGCCGAGCATGGAAGCCATACTCAAGGAGGAAAGCCTTCAACTTGTCTCTGTACGCCTTATCCTTCTGTTTCTTTGTTAGCTTCACCATGGCTTTGGATGCAGCAGCTGCCTGTTCCTGCTGCTGCACTTTGTCCAGCTCGGCAGCCATCTTAGGCACCGACCAGAGCAAAACTTCATCTATGTCATATACCTTCTCCTGGAGAAGAGCAGAGAGTCTGATAAGCTCATCATCCAGGGAAGTGTCTGGTCGGCCCTTCTTCTTCTTGGGTCTCCTCTCCTCTAACTCTGCTTCCTCCTCTGGGGTTAGTTTTCTTTTTCCTTTGTCCATTGCTTTTGCCCCAGAGGAGATGGATCTGTAGCCTCACCAGATGGTTCATTGGCAAGTAGCTCCTCTGTGGAGGAATCATCAATAATGACTGGGCCTTCGGAGGCAGCTGCAGCTTCGGAGTTAACCTTAGCATTCACTGCCCCCTCCGGTTGACCAACCATCTTGGGTGATTCCTTTGCAGTATCCACATAGTGCTCAGGAATAGAGGAGAGGTCTTCAGCAGCCTTTTTCCCAGAGGGGGACACAGGTTCTATGGAGACTGAAGGTTGTTCTTCTTGTATAACTTCCTCCATGGCAACCTGGGCTGCAGTCTCAGCGGGAGACTTAGTCCCAGAAGGGGACTGTTGAGTCCCAACAGGGGACTGAGGCTCCATAGAGACATTTGTTGTTGCAGCTTCTTGCTCTGTCTCTTTGGCAGCCTCTGTTGCCTCAGAAGAAGAGGAAGAGGAGTGGAATCATGGAAGTAAGTGCCCAAGAAGTCATCCCATTCATTAGTCAAGGTGACTATGGATGGGTTGACATCCTGTGCAACTTCCTCTTCTCTTACTTCTGGTCTTGACCCTGCAGATGGTACATTCTCCCCCTTTTTGGTAGCATTAGGGGAGACAAGGGTAGTTGTATCTGGATTAGGATGAAAGGGCTGGAGGATCACCAGGGGGCGGCTCCTGAGGTCCAAGATTGTGGCTTCTTTGGCTTGGACCTCTAGCCGTAGGGTAGCAACCTCAGCTTCCAGGTGAGCTACCCTGGCTTGGAGAATTGTTATTGTGGCCGTCAATTCCTGTGTGTTGGTGCCCTCATCCACATGAGTGGAGTCATTAGGCGATGGAGTCCTGAGCCTGGCTCCTGCACCACCACCACCAGATGTGGTTTCTTGGCACCCTGGATTCCCCTCATTGAGAAGGGCTTCAAAGAAGTCCTCCCCATTGTGGGTTGCCGCAGATGAGGTCCTATTGCCTGTACCACTATCCTGAAGAGCCTGAGAAGGTTCAGCAGTAGTGGCAGCCTCATCTACATTGACCCCTTCTGAACTCCCGGAGTCAACCTCTGAAGTGGTAGGCTCTGGGTCAGGAAACCTAGCTTGTAGCTGCGTCACCTCTCTCATAAGTGTTTGGGTAGTGGGAGAGAGTGGTTCCTCCACAGCAACAACAGAGGATCCTTGAGCCTGGGTAATAGAATGGGTGGGGGGCATTTTAGGGTGATAGGATCCTAGAGACATGGGAGACGGTCTCTGATCTAATGGAGTTGCTTCATCGAAAGCAGACTCAATAATGGGGGCATCCCTTTGGGTATTCTCAGGTATGTGTGGTGACATACTACTCTGAAGGGCAGGTTCCAAAGGAAGAACCTGTGGAATAACAACAGGTGTGGCTTTCACCTTAGGTGGAACTGTGCCGTTGACAGTTCTCTTCACCTTTTTCTTGATGGGTTCAGAAGAAGGGGCCTGAACAGCTGTAGAGAGCTGTTCAGGGGTTCGGCAGCGTTTGTAGGTAATTTTGATGGGGTGAGGAACAGAAATGGAAGGTGTGGGTTCAGCATCTGTGGGTACAACAGAGTTGTCACCTTCTGGTGTTGGTAACTCCATGGAAGGAAGAAGAGGAATAAAGTTCCCAGAGAACTGGTTACTCTTCTTCTTTAACTGCACAAAAACCTTGGAAGTTACCAAGGGTATTTTGTATGTATTCCCAGTTAGTGAGAGAACATAACCCAACTCACCATAAAATATATGCTGCAAAAACCTGGGATACATACAAAATTTCTTTGGTGACGAAATATTGTCAACCAAATTATTGAAAATAAAAGCAGAAAAGTTAAAAAGTTGGTTTGAGACCAAGCCATGAATAGCCGAAGCTAAGTCAGATGGAACTTGATCCCAACCACCTGTCTTATTAGAAAGACAATGCAGAAATAAATGTATGAGATACTTATAATTATAGGACACTCTACCCTTCAAATAAGTAATTGAAGGAAGAGGACCTTCGTATCCCATTGACCTGAAGGTCGATGCTACCTCATCCTTAGTGAATGAGACCCTACCCCCGACATCACAAAGTTGAAGATGTCAACAGATGGTCTCCACTGTGATAGAAATGGGATGAGCATCAATGGTGGCATTAAGAATCCGACTATTGGGAGATGAAGAAACTGAACAAGATGCCCAAAATTGTTGGTGATGAGATTCATACACCATAGGCTGAACCGTAAGGGCTAAAAAGTACATGCTCCTTCGAAGGAAGGAGAAGATCGGAGCAAAATCAGCATCATTTTCTGCTAATAACTCCGCAGGAAGATTGTGAGTGGGTCTGAAGGCAAGAAATTCCATGGCGATCGACAGTTTTTAGGTTAAATTTGGAGAGAAAAGCAATTCGAAATGAAACGGTGAGAGAAAGTGAATGAGCGGGAAACCTTTTATACCTTTGGATGTCAGCATTTAATATAGAAACACATTAAATTTTGAAATCCGGATGTTAGAACAAGTACTTCCGGAGACAGCTCATTTATTATTCAAAATTGGCTTAGGACATATTTGCTTCCTAGAGAATTAGTCATCGGAAGTAGTTCATGAGACCAAAGATGTTCTTCGGAAGATACTTCCGAAGCATATAATTACATCATCGGAAGTGTATCTTCTGAAGGTTTAGATATATTCATCAGAAGAAATGTTCTTCGGAAGACATCTTCTTCTGAAAAGTAAGTTCAGAAGATTGAGCTTCCGAAGGAATAATGTATCGGAAGGATAATACTTCAGAAGAGAATTTATCTTCTGAAGTGTGACTACTTCCGACATTAGGAATGAAGAATGCTTCCGAAGACTTAAACTATCTTCTGAGGAGTAATTACTCATCAGAAGATAATTTAAGTTTATCTTCCGAAGAATTATTCATTCCTTTATTCATTTACTCAAAGTTAATCATGCCAATGGCTGTTATTAAGTACTTGAATCTTCCTTCATCAAATGATTTTGTGAAGAGATCAGCCAGATTGTGTTATGTATCAACTTTGACTAGATGAATCAACTTCTTCTCTGCACAATCTCTGATGAAGTGATATCTGATATCAATGTGCTTGGTCTTGGAGTGCTAGACAGGATTGTTAGTGATAGAGATTGCACTTGAATTGTCTATTTGCATAGGAGTGTTGAACAGCTCTACTCCATAATCCTTCATCTGATTTTGAATCCAAATGACTTGTGCACAGCAGCTAGAAGCAGCTATGTATTCTGCCTCTGCAGTAGAAGTAGAAACACAAGACTGTTTCTTGCATTGCCAAGACACAATTCTGGATCCAAGAAATTGACATCCTCCTGATGTGGATTTCTTGCTAATGTTGCAACCTCCATAATCACTGTCAGTATAAGCCATGAACTGAAAATCTTCATTTCTAGGATACCACAATCCTAGACCAGGTGCCCCTTTGAGGTATCTAAAGATTCTTTTCACAGCAAGCATGTGTGAGACTTTGGGATTGGCCTGAAATCTTGCACACAAGCAAGTTGCAAACATTATATCAGGCCTGCTTGCTGTGAGATACATCAAAGAACCAATCATTGCTCTGTATTGGTATTGATCAACATCCTCCCCCTCAAGATCAGGGCTAAGAGATGTTGTCTTGGACATTGGAGTTCCCAGAGCTTTGCAATCAGTTAGCTTGAATCTTTCAAGAATGTCCTTGACATACTTTGATTGACTAATAAAAATCCCTGTAGGAGTTTATTTCACCTGTAATCTAAGAAAGAAAGTGAGTTCTCCCATTGAAATCATTTCAAACTTGGACTTCATAAATGATTCAAAGTCCTTGCAGAGAGATTCATTTGTAGAACCAAAGATAATGTCATCAACATAGACTGTACTAGCATAATATGTTGATTGGACTTCTTGAAGAAGAGAGTTTTATCAATTGTTCCTCTCTTAAAGTTGTTAGCCAATAGAAAAGAAGATAAAGTTTATACCACTTTCTAGGAGCTTGATGCAGCCCATAAAGAGCTTTATCAAGCTTACAGACATGGTCAGGAAACTTTGGATCTTCAAAACCAGGAGGCTGACACACATACACCTCCTCATCAATCCTTCCATACAAAAATGCACTTTTCACATCCATTTGAAAAACCTTAAAGTTCTTGGCAGCTGCAAAGGCTAAAAATATTCTGATTGCTTCAATTCTTGCAACTGGAGCAAAAACTTCATCACAATCAATGCCTTCTTCCTGTGTATATCCCTGAACAACCAACCTTGCCTTGTTCTTGATGACCACTCCCTTGTCATCCTTCTTGTTCCTGAACACCCATTTTGTTCCAATGGGATACTTACCTTTAGGTAAAGGGCAAATCTTCCAAACACCTTGCCTTTCAAACTGAAGAAGCTCCTCCTGCATTGCTTCTACCCAACTGTTGTCTTTCAATGCCTCAGCAACTTTCTTTGGTTCTACTTGGGATAGAAAGCAAGAAAACAAACAGATGTTTGCTTCATGCATAGAGCTTCTTGTTCTGACTCCTTCTTCAACATTACCAATAATGTTTTCAACTGGATGGGTGTTATGGATGCGAGTTCTAGGAATCACATCCAACTAAGAAGCTAGATTCAGATCTCTTGACTCAAGGTTAGGAAATACCACCTCAAGTTGGATTTCTGGCATATCTTGTGGTCTTTGAGATTGGACTGTTGTGGGGTCACTTTCTCTAGGAGAAGAAGTTTCCAGAGTGTCTGGAACTGATTGGACTGTTGAGGGACTCACATCTTCTTCTTGACTCAATGGAACTGAAGTAGAGTCGCTTAAAAGGACAGCATGAGATGTGTTCACTGTCTCAGACTGAGAGACATCATTATGTGCTGAAGTGGATTCTGCCAAGATTTGTCTTGAAGCTATTGGCAGTTCAACACGAAAGTCTTCTTCTCTTGTAGACTGGGAGGAGTCTGTGGTAGTTGACTGTCACTCTGGAACATACTCTTTCACACGATTAAATACAGATGTAAAGCTATCAAGATCAAATAGCCAATCAGTACCAGTTCCAAGCTTATTGATGGTATGTTCATTGAACTGAACATTTGCAGACTCTTCAATAATTCTGGAAGCTTTGATGTATACTCTATATGCCTTTGCATGTGAAGAATACCCAACAAAGTAGCCCTCTGCTGATTTCTCAGCAAACTTGGCTAAGTGATCTTTGGTATTCAAGATGGTGCATTGACATCCAAATGGTTTGAGAAATCCAATAAATGATTTTCTCTTATGCCAAATTTCATAAGGAGTCATACCATGTGTCTTAACTACCAATATTCTATTTTGGACATAACAGGCAGTGTTGACTGCTTCTGCCCAAAAAGTTATTGGAAGTTTGGCATCAGACAACATGGTTCTTGCAGCCTCAATTAGTGTCCTATTCCTTCTCTCAGCAACACCATTTTGTTGTGGAGTCCTAGGCGCACTAAATTGTCTTGTGATACCTTTAGATTCACAAAAAGAATTTAAAACATGATTCTTGAATTCTGTTCCTTGATCTGATCTGATTATTTTTACATGGTTATCACTTTCATTCTCCACCCTAAGTATGAATGACTTTAGGGTCTCAGCAGTTTCATCCTTGGTACTTAAGAAAAATACCCAGGTATACCGAGAGAAATCATCAGTGACCACCAAGCAATATGACTTTATACCAAGACTTTTAACACTTGTGGGGCCAAACAAGTCCATATGCAACAGATGCAGGACTGTTGTGATAGAATTTATCTCTTTGGCATGGTGAGATGATTTGTGCTGCTTACCTTTTAAGCAAGCAACACATTTATCAACACAGATGAATTCCTTTGTTGGTAAACCTGTTACTAAGTTATTTTTGACAAGTTTATTCATATTTTTAAGGTTTACATGACAAAGTCTCCTATGCCAAACAGATGACTCATCAAGTGAAGCTTTTGAGACAAAGCAACTTATATTACTGAGAGGTGCAGCTGTGCTCATGTCTAGCATATACATGTTGTTCCTTCTAGGAGCTCTGAGCAGGATCTGATCATTTGGGACTACAAATCCTGGCTTCAGAACAATGCATTCATGCTCAGTAAACAACATGTTGTGCTTTTGATCACACACATGTGATACACTCAGTAAATTGTAATTTAGTTCCTTTACAAAATGCACATTCTCAAAGCTTACCTTGCCATTTGTAATTGTGCCCCTACCTGTGATGTATCCTCCCACTGGATCACTTCCAAATGCAACAGACCCACCAAAGAATGGTTCATATTTGTGCAGGTGAGTCTTATTGCCTGTCATGTGCCTGGAACAGCCACTGTCAACTATCCACAAGTTGCTCTTTGATTCCTGCTGCCCCTGCACATGACCAGAAGTGAATTAGTTTATGATGGGAACCCAAGCCCATGTGGTCTTGGGTTTTCCATTAGCATCATTATAAGTAAATTTCTTTGACATCATCTTAGGTGGGACAGATGATGTGCTTGTTGTTGGTTGGACTGGTGGTTGAACAGATGGTTCAGCTATTTCCTTTTTCTTCCATATCTGTTTGACTTTTGAGGTTGTCGGAAGAATTTGCTTCTTTTGACAGTCATCGGAAGCACTTTTTGTCTTCCCTTCCGATGACTTGGTTTTTGCTGACCAGTTGGGCTTTACTTCCGAAGTTCTTCTTCTTCCGAAGGGAAAAGATTTCTTTGGTTTGTAGGAAGCCTTCTTTTCATGTGCTTCCGATGTTCTCTTTCCTTCGGAAGCATTTCTTTCCTGATCTTCCGAAACATTCTTTTCGGAAGCCTTCTTATTCTGATTATCAGAAGTGCTTGCTTCCGATACTTTCTTTCCGAAACCCTTCTTGTCTTGTTTCTTCCTACTATCAGAAGCACTTGTTTCCGATAATTTCTTTCTTGAGTTTCTTCCTCGTTCTTCTGAAGAAACAGATGACTTGCTCTAACTCTCCTTTCTTCCTCTTCCTTGTTTCTCAGAAAACATTATGCTTCTTGGATTATAGAAGCAGTCAGTAGCAAAGTGATTTTTATCCCCACACATCAAACATACAGTCTGATTGTTTAGGAATTGTTGATGCTGATGGTTGTTGAAGTAAGTTGAGCTTTGATTCACAAAAGATGATGGTTTGGATGTTCCAATAGACTTGTTGGCTGGAATACTTACATGTTTCCCTGAAAAACTGGCCTTTCTCTCCTTTGACCTACCCCTTTTGGACTTGTCAGATGGACAAGTAACATAGTCATCTGAGGAGGTACTCCCAGTTTGTACGTTCTTAGCTTTGACAAAAACTGATGGTTGTTTCCTGGTTTTCTTATTTATTTTCTTTCTTTTCAAAGCTGGTTTTTCAGTTTCTAAGTTACTGGGGGTAACATCCTCATTTGAGCATGATGATTTACTTGGGTTTAGATCAGAGAGATTATCATTTTGGGCCACCTTGTGTATGTCTAATTCATCATCATACACAAGGTCAACTACTAGTTTACACCTAATCTCCACTATGGGAGTGTAGGCAGATGGAGGCTCCACTTTGTTATAACCCAAATCAGCCCCCTTCTTATTTACCAGTTCAGTTGTGCCGCTCATTCTGAAAAGCTTTTCATACTTTTCACCTTGGCTTAAAAATTTGTCTCTATAAGACTCAGCCAATACAAGTTCAGTCTTGGCAGTGGTTAGTCTTTCTAAAAGATTGTTAATTCTACACTGTTTGTTAGTGTCTTCATGTTTTAAGCTAGAAATGGTCTTTTCCATTTCTTCAATCTTTTCTTTGTAATTTCTTTCACATTCAAAAAAATTTGCCTTGACTACTTGTAATGACTCAAGTTCATTACATGGTTGAGAATTTATTCTATAAAAACATTTAACTTCTCTAAACATTCAGGTGTGCACATATCCTCAGTTACCTTGAATGAAGAAGTTGAATCATTTGCCATCAGAGCACTGTTGGAGATAGAAGGATCTTCAGCTTGGAAGCTCCAATCTGCAAAGTCTTACTCTGCAATGTTTGCACTGTTTGAGCTTGATGGTCTTTGAGGTGGTTGCCCAGAAGTTGATGGTTGAGTGCCTGTGGACTTACATTCCCTAGCAAAGTGCCCTAACTGTTGGCAGTTGAAGCATTTGAGCTTGGACTTGTCAAGACCAAACCCAGTCTTCATATTGTGCTTTTTGAACTGCCTGCCAGTTCTTTGGTAGAACTTCTTTGCTCTATAGGAGATCATGGTCATCTAGTAGTTGATGTCCATCTACTCAAGATCATCTGCAGGAATGCCATTTAAGTCTTCCTGGCACAAGTGAAAGTAATTGGTTTCCTCAGCCATGAATGCTCCTTGCCCAGATGTTAAAAGTAGAGTTGGGTTGGAAAGTGGGTTTGTGTGTGTGGTTGTTGGAGTTGGTGTTTCAGGAAAGCTGACAATGGGTGTGGAGGTAGGGTGGTAAATGGGTTGAAAACTCTGGTAAGAAGGGTTGTTGATGGGTGCATATAGTGTTGTTGAACCAGGAGTTACATGAAAGGATTTAGGTTCCTGGGCATCTATTTCCATCTGGTAAGCACTGAGTATACCAAACAGTTCACTTAGCTTTAGAGTCCTTAGATTTTCTGTCCTACGGATGGCCACAGAGTATATGTTCCAAGCATGAGGAAGTGATCTAAGAAACTTTCTGATCACATCCTGGTTTTCCATTTTGACACCTGCAGCTACTAACTCATCAACAAGTTGAACATACCTGAGATATTGAGAAGTCATCTTCTCATTGTTCTGTTGACATAAGTTCTCAAACTACTGTTTCAGCATGTCTTTTTTGTTCTCTTTGACATCTTCAGAACCTTCATACATCTGCTGTAGAGAATTCCACAGCTCTTGAGCAGATTTGCATTTCTTGAATGCATTTATGATTGAGTTAGGGATGGCCATCTGGATGAGCCACAAAGCCTTCGAGTCCACTTCCATTCTCTTGTAGTCTTCATCAGAATAGAGAGCCGGATCTTTAGGCACAGGAGCTCCACCAGCGCCAGCAGCAGGAACAGTCGAGATGAAAGGCCCTTCAAGAACCGACTTCCATAGCTTGAAGTCTTGATTCCTGATGAATCCCTCCATTCTGACTTTCCATGTGTCATAGTCTTCAGGGGTGAACATTGGTGGCTTGTTGAGAGTACCATTTTCTGAATCATGTTTGTTAAGTGCAGCCATTTGAACAAACAAACAGAGTATGAGTTTTGAAGTAGTGAGATTTTAGAAGAAATAGAACTGGTAACTTAAAGATGATTAATCACTTAAGTTCAAGAGCCAAAGCTCTGATACCACTTGTTGGATCGGGTTGTTTAATCTAAACAACACTTCACAAGTATTTCTCTCTTACAATCTAACAGATGCGGAATGTCTGTTAGAAGGTTATCTCAAACACTCAATTGTAAGTTAATAATCTTTGAATAACAGTAAGAACACAAGAACAAATTCAAGCTCAAAGATATATTTCTCTCAAAGTATTACAAGTGTTGTAAGCAGACAAGCACCCCTAAACAGGTTTACAATGAGAGGTTATATAGCTAAGGCTACAACCGTATACACGTAGGAATACAACTTGGGTATACTAGACAATACATAAAGTAAAGCTTATTCTAGTATGTAAAGTGTCTTAACAGGCTAAGACACTTGATTACAATTATTACAATTATAGACATTGACTTTACAAAAGACTAGCTAAATACAAAAGGCATTTAATGTTGTTGATCTTCAAGACTTCAGATGATCTTTTGCATTTAATGCTGAGGAAGGGAAGTAAGGTGCTGTTCTGACTATCGGTATGTTCTCTTTGTTTTTACTCAGACTAGCATGTCTTGTGTCAGTCCCTTTTGTACTATAAAAGTAATCAGCTACAATCTTTGTCAGAGTATAAACCTCGGAAGTCTTTATCTTTGTCTTGTACAGAAAAGAATCTTCGAAAGCTGTTAGTCTTCGGAAGCCTTTAGTTCTTCAGAAGCTTTATGTCTTCAGAAGCTTTGAAGCTTTAACTCTAAGTGTTGGCATTCCGAAGTGTTTGTCATGTACAGCCTTTAGTAGGAGTTAGTTACCCTTCGAAAGCAATGTTGCTTCCGAAGAGGAACTCCTTCCTTCCGAAGGCTGTTTGTCTGTGTAGTCTCTTATACTTGGACAAAATTGAAGCTTGGTGAGCATCAGCCTTTATTAGTCTTTACAAAGTATTATATAAATTAAGAACCAAATTCTTACTCGAGCTATCTCTTCATGCCGATGCTATTAACTCGTGTACGTTTGATGTGAAACCTTATATTTTAAATAAGCAACTGTTTGAAGACTTTGGTGAAATAGACGTTTTGTATTAGTTATAGAACTTTGTAAAGACTAATAAAGGCTGATGCTCACCAAACTTCCTATTTTGTCTAAGTATAAGTTCTACAAAGACTAACACTCTTCGGAAGGAAGAAGTTACTCTTCGGAAGCAACATTACTTCCGAAGGATAACTTACTCCTACCGAAAGGTGTACAAGACAACTGTTTTGGAAGGATCAGCATCTAGTAGATTCAAAAGCTTCAGAAGACTTGTTGCTTCTGAAGAACAAAAGCTTCCGAAGACATTCCTCTGCTGACAAAGACTTCCGAAAATATTCCTAAATCAAAGACTGTAGCTGAGCACTTTCAAAGTACAAAAGGGACTGACACAAGACATGCTGGTCTGAGTAAAGACAAAGACAACATGTAATTAGTCAGACAAACACCTTACTTCTCCCATGCTGCATTAAATGCAAAAGATCATCTGAAGCCTTGAAGATCAACAACATTAAATGTCTTTTGTATTTATTAGTACTTTGTAAAGTCAATGTCTATTAATGTAATGATGATAACTGAGTGTCTTAGCCTGTTAAGACACTCAACATACTAGAATAAGCTTTACTTTATGTATTGTCTAGTATACCCAACCTGTATTCCTAAGTGTATACGGTTGTAGCCTCGGCTATATAACCTCCCATTGTATGTATGCTTTATGTGTGCTTGTACACTTATTACTTTGAGAGAAATATGTCCTTGAGCTTGAAATTATTCTTGTGTTCTTATTGTTGTTCAAAGATAATTATTTTGTCATCTGAGTGTTTGAGAGATCAATCTAACAGAACATTCCGCATCTGTTAGATTAAAGGAAGAAATACTTGTGAAGTGTTGTTTAGATTAAACAACCCGATCCTACAAACTTGAATAATCTTTCATGCAAACATAAATTAAAATTTATTTCATTAATTAGTGTCAACCTACATGTGATTTATTTGTTTTTCATGAGTGATACCATTGATTAAACATGTTATTTTTATTTTCAAACTTTTCTAATTTGTTAGCCATCAAGTTTAAGTCATTAAATACAAAAGAACACATATAATATATAATAAACTTCCTGTTAATTATTTCTCTTGAATAACTCTATCAACTCGATGATTTCTAAAGTGATGTTTAACTCACTTCCTGTATCAGTATAGCCCTAGCACATGATAAGGTATGATTATGAAAAAATTATATAAGTTTTTCTTTTATTCTAAAATTAAATTCCACCAAGTAAATATGTCTAAATTCAACAATTTTTTACGTTGTTTAAAAACTTCATGTAATCTAATGTTTGAAATAAGGTTGGGACTATTTTAGTTGGTGGTCGTTTTGAAACCAAACTAATTTAGGTTCAAGTTCTCGGTTTATGTTCAAGAACCTGTTTTTGCCCCTCTACCAGTCTACCGTCACCAGTTATACACGAGGTTAAGGCCATGATTAAGTGAGGCGCAACGCCATCTTTTAAATCTCTAGATTGGCACAAATTTTGACCTGAATCTGTTAAATGGGTTTCTCCCGAAGCAGTTACTTGAGAAATTCATCCTTAAGCATACAGGTGGGCAAACTGGTTTTTTTCAAAAAGGTTCCAATTTTGATCAACAAAGTCAAGAGGCGGTTCAAATTAGGTTAGGTTTTCAGTCGGCTAAAGGTCTAAGAAACCAGAATCATGTGTACCCATCATTTCATGTAGAACTAGTTCCAATTTCGATTCGAGTAATTAGTTCGGGTTTAGAGCAAGTATTTTTGCCCACCTCTACCTTAACAAATGTTTTGTTATTTAATATAGACATTGGCCGTTTTTAATTTTTGATGAAGACTATCCTACAAATGAGTACGTTCGATCAGGATTGCATTCTGAGTTGAAGGGTACATGACTGACGTGCAACAACATTGTTTGTAGGACACAAGGGTAGGTTCCTACTTCCTACCACAATAAAGCAACCCAGCTTGCCAACAAAATTACGTACAGAGTACACAACTTTGTTACTACGCGTATGGTTCTAATATCCTGGAAAATTTTAAAGATCAACAGTAACAAGTAAAACTTTATTGGGGGCCAAATGTTTAACCTAGATATTGTTTTTTTTTGTGTGTGTTTTTTTATTATACCAATTAAATAGTTGACCTAAATATTATTACAGAAAGAAATCCCCTTATGCCCACATTTCAATCTATCAAATAACAACCATTAAATATTTAAGATACAATATAAACTTATATTATATGTATGTAGAACATGGTTTGTCACAATCATTAATAAATAATGTATTCATAAGAGTATAAAATTAAGTAGAATATAATATCTTTCGTATATTTAACTAGCTTTCGCAAACCCAGCAAGCTATTGAAGAGTGAAAAAACTAGACTTTCCATGATAAAATTAGGGTTCAGAATTTTTGGCACGAACCTATAACCTGATACAACATGACATGAAGCTAAGTTTTGTTTTTGATATTAACATATTTGTGTCGTAAACAGATTGACATATTTAAGACACGATGAAAATTATGTCTAAATAGAATAAACACATGTTAACATGTTGAGGACATGTTTAAACTTATTAATCTATTAACAACACATAGTTATTTGTTTAAACATGATTAAATATCTGTCTGAACCTATCAACAACATGTTTAAACATGTTGAAGTCATTTAGTAATATGGTTAAACACATGTTATGATGTTAACCTATTAATTAGTGATATGTTAAACACATGTTAACATATTTAAACTTGTCTATTTTTTTAAATTATTTTTTATCATGTCCCTAATAAACATGTTTTATCGTGTAATATATTTCAAAACAAGTTCATATTGTG
Organism: Mikania micrantha; assembly: GCA_009363875.1. Taxonomy (NCBI): domain Eukaryota; kingdom Viridiplantae; phylum Streptophyta; class Magnoliopsida; order Asterales; family Asteraceae; genus Mikania; species Mikania micrantha. The sequence continues at coordinate 14,895 of SZYD01002535.1, forward strand.
TTTAGAAATAATTTTTTTTTAACTAAATTGGTAAATAACTTTAAAATTAGTGCAATTTTACTTTGGCGCCTTGAGGGCCCACATACATATACATTATATATGTGCACCGCAAATGGGGCGTTTGTATTACACATAAATAAAATATATTTTAATATTTAGAAATAGAAAGTTTAAGAATTATAAAATAATATTTTGTCGTAATATATAATTATAATAGCATATAAGTTGTTACTTTAAGTATTATTATTTTATTAAAAACATTTTCTTTAAAATTTGGTTCTTTTTAACAAGTGTGTCTATATTTTCTTTCAACAATCCCATTTTGCTATGAATGTATGCACAAATTGTTTGATGCATCACTCCATGTTCCTAAATAAAGTTATCGTTTGATTATTTATAAATTTTGTCAAGAAATTTTATTGTTTTATTAAATTGAGTTTTTAGCATGTTAAAAAATCGTTTTTACGTTATAACAACTTCATCCTTTTGTATCATTAAATAAACCCAAACAACACTAGACATTTCATCTACAACAGTTAGAAAATATTTGTAACCTTTTCTACTTGGGATTTTTATAAAAGGACCTCACACATCTAGATAAACTAACTCTCTTATCTAAGTTGACTTCTGATCACTCAAAGAAATGGCTCCCTATGCTGTTTAACCTTATGACAGACTTCACAAGGAACATATTCACTATGAGTTTCCATATTTAAGGTTTTATTTAAAACCTTAAGTACTTGGTCAGCAAGATGTCCCAATCTATGATGCCATAAATTTATATAATTTTGACTATTAAAACACACCTGTACAGATCTAGATGAATTACTAGTCACCATACACATATAACCCATCAACTTGACTGGTTGACTACCCGTCATCAAATTCTTCTTTGTAAGCAAATCCTGAATGTAGAAATTATTTTCATCTAAATTATTTTTACTTTATTATCCTTAGTCACTTTGTAGATAGACATCAGATTTACACAATATTCCGTAACAACAAGCACATCAGTCCAAATTTAGGCTTACAGCCTTGTGGATAAATCCTGCATTTTGATTTTTTTGAAGATCCATTTGTATTCCTTTGTGACTCCTCCCTTGAAATTATGGAGATATATAGCAGTTTTATTGTGAGTGGGTCTCTAGTTAGTAGATTTATTCTTATAGGCTAATAAATGTCATCAAGACCCATAAGAAACTACATTAGTGTATTAAATGATTAAAATCATTACTTTAGTTGAATTGCAAGTACAAGGTGGTATTTGTATAATTGCATCAAATTGTTTCCACGTTATATTCAATTTATGATAGTATTCAAACACAGAACCACCACTATGTGAAACATAATTATATTTTTGAAATAAATATATATCATGTTTATTTTATCATATGTTTCTTTTAAATCAACCCAAACCACATATGCAAGTCTAGAATATACCTGCCCAATATACAACTCTCCACTAATAGAGTTGAGAAACCAAGTTATCACTACTAAATTGCATATATCCAATTGTGAACTCAAAATCTCATTATTTGTTGGTCTAACACATTTTCAGACACCAGGTAATTAAACACCTTCTGTCATACTAGAAACAGATACAAAGAACACACAAACATACACACAGAATTAGACAGTATCAAAGCCCCAAATTTGTATCACTTTATTGTGAGAGACCAAGGGTTGATTAAGCTGAGTAATTAATCACACAAATAACCAAATACTTAGAACGACACACACAAATCAGACAAAATCATAGCCCCAGGTTCTTATCACTTTATTGTGACAGAGCAAGGGTTGATTAAGCTAAAAAATTACTAAAAAAATAATCAAATACGCAAAGTAATCAGAGAATACAAAGTCAATATCACTTAACAAGAACAATAATAATCAGTAAGTGACTTTGTTGATTTGAAGAATCGATCACGAAATTTTACGATTCAATCATAAACGTGCGGAATCCGTTTATAACTAGATTTGGATCAAGAAAAACATTGTAATATATCTCAAATCTGAATTCTTCATATCCAATCAAGTGTATTACAAACAATAAACTTGAATTACAACACTTGAATACAAGAAAGAAACTAAGATGAAGAGAATCTTGATCTTGAACTTGAGAAAGAGAATGTAACTTTGTGTGTGTAGAAATGTAAGCTAGCTCCAAGCATTCAAGTCTTCAAAAGTCTACCTATATATAGGTTTCATAGGTTTGCCAAACCTATAGGTTTGCCAATAGGTTTGCCTAACCTTAAACCATGTGAGCGCCAAACCTTTTAGCCATCAATCATAGCCGAACCTTCTTGGATCTTTAGCCGAACCCTTAATCATATACAACAGACTGTGATTTCATATACAACAAGCGAGGTTCACACAGTAAATGCAGCTTTCACACAGAAAATGCATCAACATACTCCCCCTTGAACCTTGCTTTTGTATATGTTCAAACTTTATGTGCATCGGGAAATAAATCTTTATCAACATACTCCTCTACAACCTTGATATCAACATACTCCCCTTCAGTTGCAGCTGTTGTATCAAATGTTGTTGTATAGAATTCATCAGTCTCTGTTTTTCCACTTCATTCTCTCAATCTTAATATCATTCTCTCTCTCTCTCCATCTTATGTCTTTATTTTTCCAAGATTCACCTGTTGAGGACTGCAGTGACATCTTCAACACACAGATCTTCATCACCCTTATCACCTGCATCAGTTGACACATAATCAAAACTAGATCTTTTGCTTCACATGTGATCATACTAGATACCTCATCACAATTCCAATTTCTCTTTGTCACTTATTAACAGATAATCAATTTTAGTGTTTACAAAGAATTAGTAAGTCACATTGAATAGTCTAAAAGAAAATAAAAGAAAATTTTTATGAATTTTTTCAATGATTTGAATAAACTCCCCCTAAGGCTATGAATTGCAAAATTTTTATATCCTAGAATCCTACAAAATTTGTATTCTAACTAAAAAATAAATATGTTTTTGATGAGAAAGATCCAAACATGAGATCATATTGTAATCATACCTCAACTTTACTTGTTGATTGTTAATGAGATTTATTTATTCGATGCACAAGCCTAGGACGATTGCCAGTATATGGGTCCACTTTAAATCTTACCACTTGTTGTGAATTTGGATTAATGAAAACCAATCACAAGACTTTGTGTTCCCCACTCACTTAAACACATCCCCGCTTTGTGAAACATCAACCAACAGCGATGTCATTGTAAATTATAAGTTCAAATTCTTGCTTAGTTTGATCATGCAAAAATAAAGCAGAATATCTTTTGTAAAATAACAAAGTGAAATAAAACAGAATGTTCAAAATCCGATAACAAGATTGATACTTCCGTATGCGCAGATGAAACCAGCATATTGAACCAAAAAATAAATTAAGTTTAAAACCTAGCAATCAGATCAATACTTCTGTATACACATAGAATGCCCAAGTTTTAAACAAAACCAAGAAAATAAAAGCAGAAAGTCCAAAACATAGCAATCAGATCGATACGTAAGTATACGCAGAGAATGTCTATGTTTTGAACGAAAATAAAAGAAAAAAATGAACTCAGAATTTCTTTTGAAAAAGAAACACATGATCAAACTAATATATGTATTAATACAAATAGTAATCACTGAGGCAAATGACCACGCACTCAGGACAAAGATCAAACACTGTGTTCTAAGTAATGTGTCCCACAAAGAATGATTATGGCATTAGTCTACAGAAATCACAATTAAGTGAAAGACCTACCAACATATCATACTGAGTGCATTGTGATCGCTTTGTATTTGATATTGTATGATACAAGTAAGCTTCAGAATGTTACAATGTACAATCATATCTCAAAGGTCGGATCAATTTCTCAATTTTCTAATTTTATATTGTTTTTGATTTTTTTACTCCCCCTAAAATGCTAAAAATGAAAATCTTTTTGATTTTTAGAATTTTATAAGTACACAAAAGATCAAAATTCCCGGAAAATTGACAACCGATATGATTTACCATCTTTGTAAAACATTATGATCAATGTGACTTGAAAACATCAAGAAAATAAGACAATGTAATTCCAAACCTATCAAGTTCTCCAGAATAATATGACAGTTAAAGATTAGAACGATTTTACCAAATAGACTTCAGGAAGTTCCACTATCAATGAGCTCTCCTCCAATTGATAGGTCCTCTTGAAATCCTCCTGCACACACTCACAAACCATTAGATAGCTTTGGTCACCCAAGCCTTCGAAGTCTTGAGTTTACCATGACCATCCATATACCGAAATTTAATCCATTTCCTAGTTGAAACAGATAAATTTCCTTTTGAAACTTTGTTTGTTTTTTGTATCCTCAACTGTTCCTGTTCAAGTGCATTCTTAAGATAATACTTATCTTGAATCACCACATTGTTGTTAAAAACCAAATTAGTCGTTAAGGGTTTTGAAAGTTTCAACATCACTTCATCCAAGACTTTCACAAGTTCTTCCTTGTTTTTATTTAGCATTTTATGTTTTTTAGGAATGAACTTTGAAACCTCTGTGACACAAGACTTGGCATTACTAAAATGTCCTTGTAACTCACACAGATAAGGACAATTAGCAATGATATGCCCTCTTGTTCCACACTCAAAACATATTCTCCTCTCCACAAACGTAGGAGAATAGTTTTGCACAAACCTATGGTTTTGGTGATTTATCACTGGTGAACCATAAACCAGTCTTTGATTCCTTGTTGAACCATTATGAGTCAAATGTGACTTCTTACCACATGAAGTGTGAGACTCAAAGTTCAACTTTTCACATCTTGTAGGACTTAGTGAAATCTTGTCTTTGATCCAATACTTTGAAGTATCACACTTTGATTCCACTCTATTTGATGCACATGATGATTTCACAACCCATTTTGATTGAATTTGACGTTTAGGTTTTGAACTTGAAAAACCATTTTGTTTTGAAAAATTCTTGTTTTCGTTCTTTGAAAACTTTTTAATTTCAACCAATGGGGTTTTGAAAGAAACTTTCTTATTGGATAATGATGCAGAGTTTGAAACACATGGTTTCACATCATCAAAGATATTATTGTGAGAATCGTCATAATCCTTATGTACATCCATCAACCCACATCTGTACAATGTCTCCTCATCATATTCCTCAAAAGTACAATCTTCAATGATAGGAGAAAAATTGTCATCAGCACAAATTGGAGACTTTCCCTTATTGAAAATGTTATCTTTTGAAATTTCACTATCACTTGGTTTCTCAATAAGAGAACTTGAAGAAATTATAAACTCATAATGATTCTCCAATTTGTGCATGATTTTGTCAAAATCTCTTTTTGCTTTATCCATTCTGAGCTTAATATTATTGACTGCTTTTGTCAATTCAACATTTACTTTGCTCAGAATGTCCAGTTTTTGTTCAGAAATGCCTTCATTGGCATTTGACTTTGACAAATCATCAATCAACTTTTGAACCTTTGACTTCAATTCTGCAATTTGTTTTGTAAAACACTTTTCATTTGATTTTAAAACCATGTATGCTTTATTGCAGTTTGATAAGTCACATTTCAAATTTAAGTTTTCCTCCTCCAAACTCCAAATTTTTCCCTCAAGATTTAAACATTTAGAGCATGAGAGTTTAGAAAACTTACCTGAACTTACCTTTTTATCTGAAATGACATGACAATGATCTTCACTAACGATGGTAGTTGTATCAGACAAACCATCAGAGACATCCTCAGAAACACTCTGATCCTCTGTTGACACCACTTCTTCACTTAAAGTTTCATTCTTTGACTTCAACGTATCATCTTCAGACTTCTTCATCTTACTTGTGATTTCAGAATCATCAAGAATGTGTGTGTCTTCAATTACATTACATCTCTCATCTACAACTTCATTCATCTGTTTGCTATCTTCAGACATGTCAGGTTCATCTTCTGTTCCTCCATCAACATCTTCTTTTTGTTTCTCAACACTCATACTTGCCTTTAACATGTTTCTTTGTTCATCAATCCATGAGAAATCAACAATTTTCACAATCCATTTTCCGGTTCGTCTTATCTCCGATTCCATTTTGTCAACCACATCTTTGAAGTTCATTAATTTGACATGATGAATGACTTCACTTTCCTTCATTCTTTCAACAAAACCACTCCATCGACAAGGTAAGAATTGCGTAAACTTCTCAACGATTTTCCCATCAGTGATATCAAACTGAAAATATTTCAATTCTTGCATAAGTGGTAAAAGACGATCATAAGCATCATTGATCTTCTTTGCAACATGATTGTTATATGCAAGTTCTAACAAACTCCACTTTGCACATGAATGTGGCATTTGTTCAAAATCAATCTTTTTAATATCTTCAGAAATGATCACCAAGTCACATAATTCTCTTTCTTGATTAAATTCAAACATTTGATCTTCATTCAATTTGATGTCACAAATTTATCGTTCGATTTCAGATATGGTTTCTTGTATTGTTGGTATAATAACTTCTGGTAATTGTCATCCGCTTTAGTAATAAACGTTTCGAATGTGGATCTCCAGTTCGGATAATTGTCCAAATTGTCCAACACAAGTCCATTGTTAGCCAACCATTCCACGTTCCAGTTCTTGTATGTCATATTTAACTTTTATGTTCAGAACATTAAAGTTTAACCTCTCAAAACAAAACAGCTCAAACCTCATCTTAACGTTCGAATTAGGTCTTGAAACCTATCCCAAATGATCCGGAAGGCCCAAAATAGGTAAACAAGGTTTACTTGAACTTTTAAAATGGTATCTTTCTCACAAACCTTTTCGAACAAACCTATTGGAGGTTCTCACAAGCCTACCCACAAACCTATGAAGGTTTTCACGAACCTATTGAGGTTTTCACGAACCTATGAAGATTTTTCACGAACCTATTGAGGTTTTTCACGAACCTATGAAGGTTTTTCACGAACCTATTTGTCACGAACCTATTAGGTTCGGCTCTTAGGTTTGGCACAGTTTCTTCTCTTCTGTTGAACAGATCTAAACTTCACTAAAATGGCTCTAGAATCTTCATTTTTTGGAGTTAAAAGGCGTATGAGTAGTCAAAATCTTCGTTTTTTCAAGGCGCAACTTTCTATCGGATCAAAATTTGCAAAAACTTGATAATTTTTCGTAGATCTGGCTTTTGTTGCCAAAAACGTGAAGAACTTCAAGAACACCTCCAAGATAATGAATTTTCTGATCAAATTACTTGAGATTGATGTCCAAATAGTCGTAGAATCGAGCCTAATGCTCTGATACCACTGTTGATTTGAAGAATTGATCACGAAATTCTACGATTCAATCATAAATGTGCGGAATCCGTTTATAACTAGATTTGGATCAAGAAAAACATTGTAATATATCTCAAATCTGAATTCTTCATATCCAATCAAGTGTATACAAACAATAAACTTGAATTACAACACTTGAATACAAGAAAGAAATTAAGATGAAGAGAATCTTGATCTTGAACTTAAGAGAGAGAATGTAACTTTGTGTGTGTAGAAATGTAAGCTCCAAGCATTCAAGTCTTCAAAAGTCTACCTATATATAGGTGTCCTAGGTTTGCCAAACCTATAGGTTTGCCTATAGGTTTGCCAATAGGTTTGCCTAACCTTAAACAATGTGAGCGCCAAACCTTTTAGCCATCAATCATAGCCGAACCTTCTTGGATCTTTAGCCGAACCCTTAATCATATACAACAGACTGTGATTTCATATACAACAAGCGAGGTTCACACAGTAAATGCAGCTTTCACACAGAAAATGCATCAACAGACTTGATCAACAAGATATGAATGAGATAATATCAATGAAACACAACAAATAAACTACTGTGAATAGGGGATGCCTCTCCTTGGCATCAAACAACAGATCCAAAAAAACTAAAGAATGTGAATAATAACGCAGACAAGGAAAGATCTCAACAAGACTAGCCACTCAAGTTAGAGCGTGTTCTAGCTTCCAGTCTAGTTTTTACTGCCTTCACTTAGGGTATTAAGAACCTGAATGTCTTCAACTACCAAAAAATATATGTTTTCTCGTTATTTGAAGCACCCTGGAAGTCCTCAGACCGACTATCATTGTTAAGATTGCGACGAATCAACAAAGCAAAAAAAACTAGGTTTCAGATTTGAAACCCTAGAATATCAAAACCTTGCTAAAGCACAAACAAGGAACAGTTCGACTAGAAAGCCTGTAAATTTCTTGTGCTAAAAACCCTAATCGTCCAACACAATAAAACCCTAATCATATCATCGAACACTAACAGATCACGAATCAAAGCCGTAGGGCTCTGATACCATGTCAGAAATAGTATATAAATATTTCAAGAACCCAAACCGTAAATACTAAACCCAAAAACTATCAAACATTTACATCAAATACAAATCTCACAGACACGAACGAAAAATACATGCAGTCAACAGAGAGGATCAACAAGCATCAATTGATCATCAATATGTGTAAAGACTAATAAATGCAGATGCTCACCAAAATTCAATTTTGTCTAAGTATAAAGGTCTACAAAGACAAACAGTCTTCGGAAGGAAGGAGTTCCTTTTCGGAAGCAACATTGCTTCCGAAGAGTAACTCACTCCTGCTGAAGGTTGTACAAGACAAACACTTCGGAAGGCCAACACTTAAGAGTTAAAGCTTCAAAGCTTATGAAGACATAAAGCTTCCGAAGAACCAAAGGCTTCCGAAGACTAACAGCTTCCGAAGATTCTCTTCTGTACCAAAGACAAAGACGAAGACTCCCAAGGTTATCCTCTGACAAAGACTGTAGCTGAGCACTTTTATAGTTCAAAAGGTAATGACAACAGATGTGCTGGTCTGAGAACAACAAGGATCAACATACCTAAAGTCAGATACAACACCTTACTTCTCCGCAGCTGCATCAAATGTCGCACCCCGAAAAATCCCGTCCCATCCAGGGCGCGAGCAACAGACTGTCAGGATCGCAGTCTCCGGTCACACAACGTTGCGAGACCTACATTTCTGGTTACATACGTACATCCAATAACTTGGATAAAACAGATTAGTAAAATCAGAGTTGCGGAAGTTTAGTATTATCAAAACAGTTTAAGTTCATAGGTTGCGGAAGCATAAGATTAATACGGTTTTCAAAACGATACAGAGTATTAGTTTGCGGAAATGATTTAAGTTGTTTAACAATACTATAAATAACATAACAAAATGTTAACAAATGTTTAATAGTCTAAGATGCATAAGCGGATGCATGCGACTCCAGCCTAGCATCCTAATCCTTGTGCGCGTGCCTTAGCTACCTGAGAAAAGTCGGAAGGTGCAAGTCGATAAGGTGCTCGTGCGATTGGTGCTGCTCCCGGTGTAAGATCTATGCAGAACTCCACTTGTCGAGGTGGTGGTAGTCCTGGTAGATCCTCAGGGAATACGTCGGGGTAGTCGCATACGACTGGGATGTCTTCTATTCTCTCCTCCTCTTCTGTCTTGTCGGTGATAAGAGCCAGAATGGTAGTGTATCCCTTCCGTAAGCATTTGTGAGCTTTCATGCACGAGATGATGTTCAGAGGAGTGTCACTCCTTTCGCCCTTGATGTCTATAGTTTCTCCGCCAGGGAGAGGTATGCGCACAACCTTGTCGTGGCAAATGATTTCAGCCTGGTTTTCAGACAACCAATCCATACCCACTACGACATCAAAACTGCCTAGTGTGACTGGCATGAGGTCAATCTTAAATTTATGGCCTGCTAGCCCTAAAGTGCATTCTTTAATAATGTGCTTAGTCACAATCAATTTACCATCAGCTAATTCTACTGTATATTCGACCTCTAAGGGTGTGTGGATAATGGCAAGTATCTCACTAAAATCGTTAGATATAAAACTTTTCTCAGCTCCAGTATCAAACAACACAGATGCATAATTATCGTTTAAGAGATACGTACCAGTTGCGAGGTTGGGATCATTCTGGGCCTCCTTAGCCCCGATCACGAAGGCTCGTCCCTTCGGACCGTTGTTGTTCCCATTATTGTTGTTGCTCTTCATATGTGGGCAGTCCATCTTGAAGTGCCCTGGTTTCCCACATTCGAAGCAGCCCTTCGGTGCTTCAAGTTGTTGTTGTTGTTGTTGTTGTTGTGGCTGTGGGGTCTTTGCAAGCAATTCACCCCTGCAGTCTTTGGCGAGGTGTCCCCCCTTGCCACACCGTTGGCATCGGATAGAGCCACACTGTCCCAAGACATGATGTAAGTTGCATTTGTTGCACTTGGGGTGTTTTCCAGCATAGGTTCATGTGGTTTGAGTGGTTGGGATGGGTGGTGCATAAGCTTGGGGTGACCCAAACTTACATTGTTGTGGTGGTGGTTGGAGAGTTCAAGTCTTGCTTAGGGTGTTATCCCATTTTCGCTTGTTGTCAGCAGGTTTGGCTACAGCACCGCGTGGTGGTAAGAGTCCCTGTGCAACTACCGAGTCTGTGAGTTTGTGGGTTAATCGAACGGCTTGTTGCATGGTGATGGGGTCAGCAGAGAGTACCATGCCCTGAATTTGAGGTGGTAGTCCCTCAATGTACTTCTCTATGTGTTTGAAGGGTGGGGTTGCCATTTTCGTGCACAGGTTTGCCAGCTCATATGATCGGGCAGTGTATGCCTTAACCTCAGAACCAATCATCTTATGGTTCCAGAATTCAGTTTCCAGTTTCTGCACTTCACCGCGAGGACAGTATTCGCAGTTCAACATCCTCTTGAAATCATCCCAAGGTAGGGCGTTAGCTGCATCTAACCCCAGGTTTTGAACATTGGCATTCCACCAAGTGAGGGCAGCTCCCTCAAAAGTTCCAGCAGCGAACTTGACCCGGTCCTCGTTCCTGCAGTTACTCATAGAAAAGGCCGATTCTGCGTTTTCTATCCAACTCAATAGTCCAACGGCACCCTCTATGCCGCTGAAAGAGTGGGGTTTGCAGTCTAGAAACATTTTGAATGTGCAGAGTGGAGGGTTAGGGTTTGCTCCTTGGTTTAGTAGGTTTTGATTACGGGCAGCTTCCAGTGCAGCAAGTACCTCTTCAACTCGTTCGTTGATGAGTGCGTTCAGTTCAGCTTGGGTGAGGTTGATGTTTCCACGTCCTCCTGCATTCCTGCGTCCTCCACGTCTTCCAGCCATGATCTTCATAGCGAGAATAAGTGTTAGTGTTTGTCTAATGACTAATGTTGTGTGTGCAGTAGGTACTTGTAAGAAACATGCAGAGCAATCGGCTCCCACTGTCAAGTGTAGTCACATGCGGTGACGATGATGACATCATTTGCTATAGTGTGCGTAATAAGCGTGTGTGTACAATCATGTATGCCAGTATCTCAATACTAAGCAGTAAGCACTAAGTGTTGTGTGGAGACTAGTGGTTATAGACTAAGTTCACTAAATGCAAACCTAATTCGCAATAACCGGAGTCTCTGATACCAATCTGTCGCCCCCCCGAAAAATCCCATCCCATCCAGGGCGCGAGCAACAAACTGTCAGGATCGCAGTCTCCGGTCACACAACGTTGCGAGACCTACATGTCTGGTTACATACGTACATCCAATAACTTGGATAAAACAGATTAGTAAAATCAGAGTTGCGGAAGTCTAGTATTATCAAAACAGTTTAAGTTCATAGGTTGCGGAAGCATAAGATTAATGCGGTTTTCAAAACGATACAGAGCATTAGTTTGCGGAAACGATTTAAGTTGTTTAACAATATTATAAATAACATAACAAAATGTTAACAAATGTTTAATATTCTAAGACGCATAAGCAGATGCATGAGACTCCAGCATAGCATCCTAATCCTTGTGCGCGTGCCTTAGCTACCTGAGAAAACATGCGAGTAAAAGGTCAACACAAAGGTTGGTGAGAGCACAGGTTTTTCATAAGCAATAAGCATCTAATGTTTAAAGTAACAGTTGTGATTTACATATCATTACAATGCAGTATCGATTGATAGCTAGTCAATACAATTATATTATATGCAGGGTTGTACCGAAGCTGACAGTTGTGCCTCCCGCCATGTCCATCACACGACAATGGCAAAGTGTTGGTCAATATTGCACCCTTTCCGACCTCCAGTCGGGTTGGCCTCCCAGGCACGATGGGTGGGGCTTGTCAGGCCCAAATAGTACTATTCAAGATTACCACGCTATGCGCTACGTGCTACTAACGGTCCGTGGAGTATCGCGAGGTCTTTTAGTTGTGATGTGGTCCACACATATACATATATGATAAAGCATGTCCATACGTAAATGAAATGAGTTGTTGTTTGTAAAACAGTTTAGCATGCAATGTTTTCTCCCCCAAAGGTAGAAAACTAAAAAGGGGCAGTGAACTCACCTGATAGAGTAGTTCCGGTTGTGAGTGTGTTCGCGTCCGTGAGAGCTAGCACCTGCTAGTATCCACCTATAACCATATAGGTGTGAGTATGTGTTTTGTGGTACGTTGTATCCCATAAAACTCCAAGTGTCGGTGTGCTCAACCGAGTGTGTGTGTGTTGACTTGTGTTGACTCGACGAATCGTTGGTGACACGATTGTTGTGTTTATGTGCCTTGATGCACATAAGACACCATAATGCATTCTATGACTTTAATCGCACAAGTTACCATTTTTAGAAGGTTTCCAATTTACGAAAGTGTGGTTATGAAATCCCATTTTATAACGTTAATACTTCCAATGTGTTTGTAAAATACGTCTAAACCTTTAAAAACATGTCGTTTGCACATAAATCACCGTTTATGCCGTTTTGCCCAAATAAAGTTTCCTTATTTGGAAAGTATCCGTTTTAAAACTTGTTTTCACAAATCAAAGTTTCAAATATGCTTAGAAATCATTCTTAAGCATATTCCAATACTCAAAGTTCATCGAAACGTTTTAAAACATCAAAAGCCCTCTTTTGATTTTTAAAAGTTTCCATAAATAGCAAGTTTATACAAAATCAAGTTTTTGACAAAATCAAACATCCAAATGCGTTTCTAAACACTCCAATATGCATTTAACAACATCTAGACATGTCTAACACGTCTAGATCATTACCAATCCAAGACTTGCACATAAAAGTTTCCTTTTATGGCAAGTTTGCCCAAATCATCACCAAATCAATCCTAGCTTAACCAAAACTCAATTCTAACATTTCTAAACTATAAAATCAGTAAATCCGCAACAAATACTCATCAAATCACCAACAAATTTGAGCACAATAACCATATGGAGTTGCATGTGGGTTTTTACCCACTGCATGTACGATCTAACACTAGGAAAACGTTTAAAACTACCTTAGAGGCATAGATTCGTGTTAGAACAGGTTCTGGAACGCTTATATGAAGGCTGATGATGAGGTTTTCACTCGTGGATGGCTTCCAAAGCTTCCTCGTTGTTCCTACGATCTTCAATCACCAAGAAATTGTCTTGCTAGTGATTCTATGGAGTTTGAATGCTGATCTCAGAGGTTTTTGGTCGAGTATATGAGTAGAAAGTCGGAAGAAATGTCACGAAATTCGACTGAAATGAAATGGGTTGGTTTTTATAATATTTTCGATCTGCATGGCCTTCGCGTACCGCGAAGGCCGATCAAAAATCATCTTCGCGTATCGCGACGGGATTTGGGAGTCTCGACTCCCGGTTTGCTTCGCGTATCGCAAAGCCTTTCGCGATAGGGTTGTCGCGTACCGCGACGGGTCCATATCCTTGTTTTTCGATTTCGACGATTTGATTTCGCTCGTACTTGATTTCTAACGTTTATCCTAAACATCTAACGCATGTTTAGCACATAATCATATAATAGCACATAGGTTTGATCACCAACGTTCGTGAGACTCGTGTGTGTGTTTTGATAATTCCTCAAATTATCTTCAATAGTTCGTGTTCGTTGCTACGAACCGTTTGCATGCTTGATTAACCATAATCAACATGTATTTGCACAATCCAATTGTGTTTGTGTTTGCCACACTTGGTTTCCAAAACCAATGTGCAATGTACGATTTGATAATTTCTCGAACTATCGTTTCGCAGTTGTGTGTGTTTGACTCATCTAATTAAACGTAATTAAATGAAATGCAACAAGTATGAATGTGAAATGTAAAGAATGTAAGAGTCGCAATTTACCTAAAATTGCCGGGTGTCACATTAAATGCAAAAGATTATCTGAAGCCTTAAAGATCAACAACATTAAATGCCTTTTGTATTTAGCTAGTCTTTGTAAAGTCAATGTCTATATTTGTAATCATTGTAATTAAGTGTCTTAGCCTGTTAAGACACTACATTTACTAGAATAAGCTTTACTTTATGTATTGTCTAGTATACCCAACTGTATTCCTACGTGTATACGGTTGTAGCCTTAGCTATATAACCTCTCATTGTAAACTTGTTTAGGTGTGCTTGTATGTTTTGTCTTACTCCTGTAAAAACTTTGAGAGAAATATATCTTTGAGCTTGAATTTATTCTTGTGTTCTTATTACCGTTCAAAGATTATTTGTTTATCATTGAGTGTTTGTGAGATCCTTCTAACAGACATTCCGCATCTGTTAGATTGAAAGAAAGAAATACGTGTGATGTGTTGTTTGAGGTAAACAACCCGATCCAACAAGTGGTATCAGAGCCTTGGCTCTTGAACTTAAATGATTAACCATCCTTAAGTTACCTGTTCTTTTTATTCTAAAACCTCACTACTTCAAAACTCATATTCTGTTTGTTTGTTCAAATGGCTGCACTTAACAAACATGATACAGAAAATGGTACTCTCAACAAGCCACCAATGTTCACTCCAGAAGACTATGACACTTGGAAAGTTAGGATGGAGGGATTCATCAGGAACCAAGACTTCAAACTCTGGAAGTCAGTTCTTGAAGGACCTTTCATCCCTACTGTTCCTGTTGCCGGTGCTGGTGGAGCTCCTGTGCCAAAGGATCCAGCTCTCTATTCTGATGAAGATTACAAAAGAATGGAAGTGGACTCGAAGGCTTTATGGCTCATTCAGATGGCCATCCCTAACTCAATCATACATGCATTCAAGAAATGAAAATATGCTCAAGAGCTGTGGAATTCTCTACAGCAGATGTATGAAGGTTCTGAAGATGTTAAAGAGAACAAGAAAGATATGCTGAAACAGAAGTTTGAGAACTTCTGTCAACAGAACAATGAGAAGATGACTTCTCAATATCTCAGGTATGTTCAACTGGTTAATGAGTTAGTAGCTGCAGGTGTCAAGATGGAGAACCAGGATGTGATCAGAAAGTTTCTTAGATCACTTCCTCATGCGTGGAATATATACTCTGTGGCCATCCGGAGGACAGAAAATCTAAGGACTCTAAAGCTGAGTGAGCTGTTTGGTATTCTCAGTGCTTACCAGATGGAAATAGATGCCCAGGAACCTAATTCCTCTCATGTGACTTATGGTTCAGCAGCACTCTATGCACCCATCAACAACCTTCCTTTCCAGAGTTATCAACCCATTTACCACTCTATGCACCCTACCTCTAACCGATTGTTAGCTTTCCTGAAACACCAACACCAACTCTATCAACCTCACACACAAACCCTTTTTCCAACCCTACTCCACTTATAACATCTGGGCAAGGAGCATTCATGGCTGAGGAAACAAATTATTTTCACTTGTGCCAGGAAGACTTAGATGGCATTCCTGCAGATGATTTTGAGGAGATGGACATCAACTACCAGATTGCCATGATCTCCTATAGAGAAAAGAAGTTCTACCAAAGAACTGGCAAGCAATTCAAAAAGCATAATATGAAGACTGGGTTTGGTCTTGACAAGTCCAAGCTCAAATGCTTCAACTGAAAACAATTAGGGCACTTTGCTAGAGAATGCAAGTCCACAGGCACTCAACCATCTACTTCTGGGCAAACTTCTCAAAGACCATCAGGCTCATCAAACAGTGCAAACATTGAAGAGCAAGACTTTGCAGATTGGAGCTTTCAAGCTGAAGATCCTTCTATCTCCAACAGTGCTCTGATGGCAAATGATTCAACTTCTTCATTCAAGGTAACTGAGGATATGTTCACACCTGAATGTTTGGAGAAGTTAAATGTTTTTAAAAGAATAAACTCTCAACTCAGTAATGAACTTGAGTCATTACAAGTAGTCAAGGCAAATTTTTTTGAATGTGAGAAAAACTAAAAAGAAAAGATTGAAGAAATGGAAAAGACCATTTCTAGCTTAAAACATGAAGACACTAACAAACAGTGTCAAATTAACAATCTTTTAGAAAGACTAACCACTGCCAAGACTGAACTTGTATTGGCCGAGTCCTATAGAGACAAATTTTTAAGTCAAGGTGAAAAGTATGAAAAGCTTTTCAGAATGAGCAGCACAACTGAACTGGTAAATAAGAAGGGGGCTGGTTTGGGTTACAACAAAGTAGAGCCTCCTTCTGCCTACACTCCCATAGTGGAGATCAGGTGTAAACCAGTAGTTGACCTTGTGTATGATGATGAATTGGACATACAAAAGGTTGTCCAAACTGAAAATCTCTCTGATCTAAACCCAAGTAGCTCAACATGCTCAGATGATGATGATACTCTCATTAAACCAGAAATAGAAAAATCAGCTTTGAAAACTAAGAAACAGTCATCAGTTTTTGTCAAAGCTAAGAACATTCATACTGGGAGTATCTCCTCAGATGACTATGTTACTTCTCCATCTGACATATCCAAAAGGGGTAGGTCAAAGGAGAGAAAGGCCAGTTTTTCAGGAAAACAGGTAAATCTTCCAGCCAACAAGTCTATTGAAACATCCAAATCATCATCTTCTGTGAATCAACACTAAACTTCCTTCAACAACCATCAGCATCAACAATTCCTAAACAATCAAACTATATGTTTGATGTGTGGTGATAAAAATCACTTTGCTGCTGATTGCTTCTATAATCCAAGAAGCAGAATGTTCTCTGAGAAACAAGGAAGAGGAAGAAAGGTGAGTTGGAGCAAATCATCTGTTTCTTCGGAAGAACCAGGAAGAAACTCAGGAAAGAAAATATAGGAAGCAAGCAGTTCCGATAATCAGAAAAAGAAGACTTCCGAAAGGAATGTTTCAGAAGATCAAGAAATAAAGGCTTCCAAAGGAAAAAGAACATCAGAAGCCCATGGAAAGAAAGCTTCCTACAGACCAAAGAAATTTTTTTCCTTCGGAAGTAAAGCCCAACCTGTCAGCAAAAACCAAATCATCAGAAGAAAATTTAAAGATGCTTCCGATGATTGTCAAAAGAAGCAAACTCTTCTGAAAACATTAAAAGTCAAACAGATATGGAAGAAAAAGGAAATAACTAAACCATCTGTTCAACCACCAGTTAAACCACCAACAAACTCATTATCTGTCCCACCTAAGATGATGTTAAAGAAATTTACTTATAATGATGCCAATGGAAAACCCAAGACCACATGGGCTTGGGTTCCCATCAGGAACTAATTCTCTTCTGGTCATGTGCAGGGGCAGCAGGAATCAAAGAGCAACTTGTGGATTGTTGACAGTGGCTGCTCTAGGCACATGACAGGCAATAAGGCTCACCTGCACAAATATGAACCATTCTTTGGTGGATTTGTTGCATTTGGAAGTGATCCAGTGGGATGATACATCACAGGTAGGGGAACAATTACAAATGGCAAAGTAAGCTTTGAGAATGTACATTTTGTAAAGAAACTAAATTACAATTTACTGAGTGTATCACAGGTGTGTGATCAAAAGCACAACATGTTGTTCACTGAGCATGAATGCGTTGTTCTAAAACCAGGATTTGTAGTTCCAAATGATTAGATCTTGCTCAGAGCTCCTAGAAGGAACAACATGTATATGCTAGACATGAGTACAGCTGCACCTCTTAGTAATATAAGTTGCTTTGTCTCAAAAGCTTCACTTGATGAGTCATCTCTTTGGCATAGGAGACTTTGTCATGTAAACCTTAAAAATATGAATAAACTTGTCAAAAACAACTTAGTGACTCGTTTACCAACAAAGGAATTCATCTGTGTTGATAAATGTGTTGCCTGCTTAAAAGGTAAGCAACACAAATCATCACATCATGCCAAAGAGATAAATTCTATTACAACTGTCCTACATTTACTTCACATGGACTTGTTTGGCCCCACAAGTGTTAAAAGTCTGGGTAGAAAGTCAGATTGCTTGCTGATCACTGATGATTTCTCTCGGTATACCTGGGTATTTTTCTTAAATACCAAGGATGAAACTGTTGAGACCCTAAACTCATTCATACTTAGGGTGGAGAATGAAAGTGATCACCATGTAAAAATAATCAGATCAGATCAAGGAACGGAATTCAAGAATCATGTTTTAAATTCTTTTTGTGAATCTAAAGGTATAACAAGACAATTTAGTGCTCCTAGGACTCCACAACAAAATGGTGTTATTGAGAGAAGGAATAGGACACTAATTGAGACTGCAAGGACCATGTTGTCTGATGCCAAACTTCTAATAACTTTTTGGGCAGAAGCAGTCAACACTGCCTGTTATGTCCAAAATAGAATATTGGTAGTTAAGACACATGGGATGACTCCTTATGAAATTTGGCATAAGAGAAAACCATTTATTGGCTTTCTTAAACCATTTGGATGTCAATGCACTATCTTGAATACTAAAGATCACATAGCCAAATTTGCTGAGAAATCAGCAGAGGGCTACTTTGTTGGGTACTCTTCACATGCAAAAGCATATAGAGTATACATCAAAGCTTCCAGAATTATTGAAGAGTCTGCAAATGTTTAGTTCAATAAACATACTATCAATAAGCCTGGAACCGGTCCTGATTGACTATTTGATCTTGATAGCTTTACATCTGCATTTAATCTTGAGAAAGAGTATGTTCCAGAGTTGCAGTCAACTACCACAGACTCCTACAAGTCCATAAGAGAAGAAGACTTTCTTGTTGAACTGCCAACAGCTTCAAGACAAATCTTGGCAGAATCCACTTCAGCACATAATGATGTCTCTCTGACTGAGACAGTGAACACATCTCATGTTGTCCCTTTAAGCGACTCTACTTCAGTTCCATTGAGTCAAGAAGAAGATGTGAGTCCCTCAACAGTCCAATCATGTCACACCCCAACCCGGGGGGATAAAGGCATGACGATTGATTTCAAATCATTTAACTAACTTTGCGGAAGCATAGTTTAAATAATTCATAGCCCAAAGCAAACTAAAGCAAATAAAGTATCAAACACACCACAAATTGTCTAAATTTGCCACGCAGGGCCCAATAAAACATAATTCAATAATCATAAAATTGTTCTTAAATCAACTCCATTCTAAAGCCATCACTATTCCTCTAAAAGCTCATCCGGTTCTCCTACTCTTACCAATTCAACCTGAAAGACATGCTAAAATACGTCAACTAAAAAGTTGGTGAGAACATGAGTTTAATAATATGACACAGTCAGTAATAATATAACATGTGATAATTCAATAACAATACAACCAACCCTGTTCCATGCTCGGGCGTTTGCCTCATACACTGTTAGCCCACAACATGGTCAAACCAAATATACTTCCCAATTTCGAGCCCCGTTCCTGCTCTCGGTCATTTATGTATCATAAGAATATATGCCACAACGGTTGACAATAACCTCAGTGGGGTTTCAACCTTACTTTTACAAGGCCACCCTTTCGGGCCACTGTGCGTGGGGATTCCCCAAGTAGTACTACCCATATACTCACCGGCTCTACTTATGAGTTAATGGTTGTAAATTAAGTTTAATGTCTAGGGGAAGCAATTTTATTGAAACGGACGTTCATTATCACATAAATAAAATTTTATAAACAATTTATGGAGCATGCTTTCAGTATCCCAAAACAGTAAAAGAAAAGGGATCACATGAACTCACCTGTTACTGATGTTTGGTTATCTGTCGAATGAAGGGATTGATGGTAAATCTTGATTGGTTCACTTGCCTAATGTATGTTTAGATTTTAGTAAATATTCATGCCATAAACATTGATGTGATATTGTTTCTCATTTAACCTTGTTTTTAAGTATTCAAAACCTTTCGGGTTTAATAATTACACATGGATATAGATTTACATATTTATATGTTTTTCCTCATTGCTTATTATCAGTAAAGGGTCTGGGTAAAATTTTATTTACTCATTCCCTATTGTTTTTATATTAACCTCTTGTATCAAAATTTGTTTTTAAAATCCTCAAAAATTCCCAGATAATGATTCTGATCACTAAAAATTCCGAAAATATTTATATAGTCTCATACTGATGTTATTTAACTCCTGTAAAAAGTTCAGAATTTTTAAAGCTCGTTTACTATTTTTAACAGTTTTAAACATTTTACATCCCATTAATATTATAATAAATATTTCCCGATATGTAAAAATTACAAAACTTTTTATAAAGTGAAAAACTCATGTTCTAAGGCTACTGTAGAACTTTCATAAATTTAGGAGGTCATTTACTATATAAAATGATTTTTGCACTATTTATTATATTAAATAACAAATAAATACTTAACAGTCACTAAAATTTACCATATTTTTACTGAGACCTCCCAGTATTATTATAATACTGGGAAAAATATTTACTTCATATTTTGAACAGTAACCAATTTAATTCGTATTTTTAGCTTTTGCAAACATTTTAAATGGCAAATAATTAGTTTAAACTATAAAGTTTTAGTTTCAATATTTTTCCCAGGTCTTCTAACTATATTCATACCGAAATAAATTATACTTCAGATTTTTATCACTCAGGAGCTATTTTTTATGATTTTATCAAGATTTATAGGAATTTTAATAAATCCATAACTTATTCTAGACATAACAATAAATACTCAAACTTTTTGAGTGTTATCCCAACATTATTATGAGTCCATTTTAGTTATACAGTCTGTCCAGAAAACTGTTAACATAATTTTTGATATTTTAAGTACTTATAAGCCTTAGAAATTGGGTTTTTGGGGCAAAATTAACAATATAACATTCCTATCATCAAAACCCAATCTTTTATAAAATATTTCCAACAATAATATCATATCTAGACCTGATCAAATTTTCGAGACATACATATAAGCATTTTAAGGTTGTAGTTTTCATTTTTACATACATGCATGCATATATATATTAATCCTTATAGAGGTATAGCCTTACCCTTGTGTTGGGAACTTGTGAACCACGATTCGAGATGGTTCTTAGGATGATTAGGACCTATCAAATGTGTAGAGAGGTTTTAGAGTTAGCTAGAAGTATGAAAACAGGAGATATGAGTTTCCAACTCATGGATTAACACATGCAAGACTTGGATGTGTAAGGATTATCTTGTGTTCTCGTCCCCATAGAATTTAGTGTATTAGATAGGATGAAAATCGATTTCTTTGAATGGGTAAGGATCCTTGTACCGAAATCATGGTTTTTGTTTAGAATGTGTCGAATCTTCACACATGCATGTGCATGCATGTGTGTTTTTCGGACATTGTCATCAAAACTCATGCTTGTATGTTTTTGAAAAGTTCATTATAAATGTTTAGGGGCTGTCGAGATTTGTGAGACAAGAAGGAGTAGATAGAATAAGGTTTTCAAGTTTTAGAGACTCACTATCTAACCTTTGTGTCGAACGAACCCTTGAACTTGAGATGCTCTTGTGTTGAGACCTCAAAACCGTCGATCTCTTGGGGAAGAAAGGCTGGAACTCGTCGAAGCTTGAGAGGGGGAGATATGAGAGTGTTTTTCTTGAGTTGAGAAGATCAAAATGAGAAGTGATGGTAGGTGGGTGTGTTTGGCCGAATAAAGGGGAAGAGGAGAGAGGGGTGGGCGGGGGTGGTGTGTAAGAAAAAGAAGAGGGGTAAGTGGTTGATGTGTGTGGGGAAGAGAGGTAAGGAATGGATTGGTTGAAAATGAGGTGATGAAATAGGTTAGTGTGGCATTTTGTTTTCTTGTGCACATGCAAGTATTTGGTCGTGTATATGTGCTTTGTGTATATATCTATATAGATATAAATCTTATGATGGTGATGTATGTGTAAGAGACATAGAGTTAATTCTATTGGTGGTGATAGGAGGTGTGTTAAGAGAAAAGGATTATTTAGATTTTAAGGGTTTTGAATGTTGTGTGTGTGTGTCTAACGTATGTATATATGTATATATATATATGTGACCGTGTATATATATATATAGGGGAAGGATCAAATAAGAAGAACTTTTTGTGTAAGAAGAGTGAGAACTAATAAGAATTTGAACGTGTTACATAATTTAGGTATAAAATCTTATTTTTATACTTCATTTTATTTTTTTTGTACTAGATTTGTTCTATATTTTTTATACTCGATTTTTGGGTTTTTTGTATTAGATTTTTGTTGTTTCTACTATATTTTTTATTTTTTTTACTGGATTTTTTTGTACTAGATTTTGATTTTTGTACTGGATTTTGATTTTTTGTACTGGATTTTGTTTCTTTTGTACTGTATTACTATTTTATGATGACAAGTGTCAAATTTCTATGTTTACTCTTCTTAGGCAAAAATCCCTTCTAGTGATCCAACCCCTATATATATATATATATATATGTATATATATATCGAATATATGTAGGTGTGTGAGTCATGATATACCCATGCATGTAAAGACATAATATATATATATGTCATGATGTTATGTGTAGATAATATAAAGAGTTGTGTTTTATTTATTTAAATAACCTATGCATGTATGGGTATATGTGGGTGTCGCACATATACATGTATGTGTAAACACATATTAGATTTTATTTGTTGAGTCTTGAAATTGATACCCCTATGCATGTATATGTATAAACAAAATGTGAGCATATGTATTACTATGTGTGTATGTCGTGACATCCATATAACTTTTTAATATGATAATTATTTATTAGAATTAATTTTAGCATTAGATATTATAATTATCATATTTTCAAACATGCTTAAAAATATATACATATATGAATATGTGAAATCATTGTTTCGCTTTATTTTCACTCGTTGTGTCACAAGGATATATTATGTTTCATAGAAGAATTATTGTTTCCAAATTTTTATGGCATGGGCGTTCTATTGTTCTCAACTAATGACTTAATTTCTCTACTTAATGTTTCTAAGAAGTGTGTTTATCTAAACATATTAATAAAATGCATCGTAATTTAAAGTTTTAATATAAACCTGATTCGCGTGTTGTCACAGTCTCCCCTACTTGTAGAAATTTCGTCCTCGAAATTTGATTTGTCATAGTCAACTTGTAGTTTGAAATAGTTGAGGATACTTCTTACGTATCTCCGATTCTTTTTCCCAAGTAAACTCAGGCCCTCGTTTAGAATCCCAACGTACTTTAACAATTGGTATCTTACTACGCCTCAGCTTCTTGATCTGTCTGTCCATGATTTCTACAGGTTCCTCCATGAATTGCAATTGTTTATTGACCTTTGCCTCTTTGTAAGGTATGATCAAAGTTTCGTCCACTAAGCATTTCTTGAGGTTTGACACATGAAACACGTCATGTATTCCTTCTAATTCCAATGGTAGTTCTAGCTGATAAGCTACAAGTCCCACTCTTGCTACAATTTTGAAGGGTCCAATATATCGGGGGTTCAACTTCCCATGTTTGCCAAAGCGTACCGTACCCTTCCATGGTGATACCTTTAGCATGACTTTATCACCTACACTGAACTCCAACGTCCTTCGTCTCTTATCTGCATAACTCTTCTGTCGATCTTGAGCAGCCTTCATCCTTTCCTTGATTCTATGGATCTTATCAGTAGTTTCTTGCACAATCTCAGGCCCTGTTAATTTGTTCTCACCTATTTCATTCCAACATAGTGGTGATCTACACTTTCTCCCATATAATGCTTCGAACGGTGCGGCTTGAATACTAGTATGGTAGCTGTTATTATAGGAGAATTCAACTAATGGCAAGTGTGTGTCCCAACTTCCTCCAAAATCTATTACACATGCTCTCAACATGTCTTCCAATGTCTGGATAGTTCTTTCACTTTGCCCATCCGTTTGAGGATGGTAAGCCGTACTTAGTTTTAATTTGGTTCCCAGAGCTTCTTGAAGTGTTTGCCAAAATCTTGAAGTGAAACGACTATCTCTATCCGAGATTATTGATGTTGGCACTCCGTGTCTCGACACAATTTCACTCATATAAATCTTTGCTAACTTATCCATTTTGTAATCTTCCCTTATAGGTAAAAAGTGTGCCGTTTTTGTTAGCCTATCAACGACTACCCATATTGAGTCATGACCACTGGTGGTCCGAGGTAACTTGGTTACAAAATCCATAGTAACTTGTTCCCATTTCCATGCAGGTATCTCTGGTTGTTGTAACAATCCAGATGGCTTTTGATGCTCTGCTTTTACTCTTGCACAAGTCAAGCATTTGCTGACATATTCTGCTATTGATCTTTTTAATCCAGGCCACCAGAATTTTTCTTTTAACTCATGGTACATTTTGTCACTACCGGGGTGCACTGAGTATCTGGACTTATGGGTTTCTTCTAAAATTATTTCTCTCATACCCCCATGTAGAGGTATCCATATCTTCCCTTTATATGCCTTTAATCCACCTTGATCTTCTTCATCAAATTGTTTCTCAATTTTGCCAATGATTCTTCTCTTAAGTTTTCCTTGGACAAGACCTCTCGTTGCACTTTATGTATCATTTCCTTTAAATCAATCCCTACTGTCATTTTCAAGGCTTTTACTCTTAGTGGAATCACTCTTTCTTTTCGGCTCAAAGCGTCTGCTACCACATTTGCCTTTCCCGGATGATACCGGATTTCACAGTCGTAATCACTTAACAATTCTACCCATCTCCTTTGTCTCATATTCAGTATTTTCTGATCAAGTATATGTTGTAAGCTCTTGTGATCAGTATAGATTACACAATTCGTTCCATATAAGTAGTGTCTCCATATCTTTAGAGCAAACACTACCGCTCCTAATTCTAAGTCATGGGTGGTGTAGTTTTTCTCATGTGTTTTCAATTGTCGTGATGCGTATGCAATTACTTTCTTCCTTTGCATTAACACACAACCTAGTCCCATTCTAGAAGCATCACAGTACACCACGAAATCTTCATTCCCTTCCGGTAAGGATAATATGGGTGCACTACATAACCTTTGCTTAAGAGTGTCGAATGCTTCTTGTTGTTTTTCTCCCCATTCAAAAGTCACTTTCTTCTGAGTTAACGTAGTTAACGGTAGAGCTATCTTTGAGAAATTTTCAATAAATCTTCTGTAATAACCGGCCAATCCCAGAAATTGTCTTATTTCGGTAGGAGTTCTCGGTGTCTCCCATTCCTTAATGCCTCTATCTTTGAAGGGTCTACTTGTATTCCTTCTTCGTTTATAATGTGCCCCAAGAACTGTACCTTCCTCATCCAAAATTCACATTTGCTCAGCTTAGCAAACAACTTTTCCTTCCTTAAGAGTTCTAACATCTTCGTAAGTGATCTTCATGATCCTTTGCACTCTTTGAGTATATTAGTATATCATCAATAAATACTATCACGAATTTATCCAGGTATGGTTTACACACCCGGTTCATGAGATCCATAAACACAGCAGGTGCGTTTGTAAGCCCGAAGGGCATTACCATAAACTCATAATGTCCGTAACGAGTTCTGAACGCGGTTTTAGGAACATCCTCATCCCTAACTCTCAATTGATGATATCCCGATCTTAAGTCTATCTTTGAAAAATAGCTTGCCCCTTGAAGTTGGTCAAACAAATCATCGATTCTGGGGAGTGGATAACGATTCTTTATAGTAACTTTGTTTAGCTCTCGGTAGTCGATGCACATTCTCAACGTTCCGTCCCTTTTTCACAAATAATACTGGGGCTCCCCATGGGGAAAAGCTCGGTCTTATGAAACCTTTATCCATCAACTCTTGTATTTGAATCACCATTTCTTGCATCTCGGAGGGCGCTAGACGATAAGGTGCTTTAGCTACTGGTGCTGCTCCTGGTATCAAATCAATTCGGAATTCCACCTGTCTTGGTATCGGCATTCCTGGCAACTCTTCAGGGAATACATCCATATATTCAGACACAATTGGTATTTCCTTGGGTACTGTTTCTTCTTTCTTGGTGACTACATAGGCCAAGTAAATCGTGTTTCCCTTCCTTGAATATCTCTCCGTCTTTGCATACGAAATGATTTGCGGTAATTCTCTCACCTTATGTCCAATCACGATTACCTTCTTATTGTTAACTAAGGGAATTGTCATAGTCTTATGTTCACAGTTAAGTTCTACCTTATTCATGGTTAGCCAATCCATTCCAATAACTACATCAAAGCCTCCTAATTCAATAGGCAGTAAATCAATCTTAAACTTTTGTCCTTCCATAACTAATTCACAATCTTTCAACATTTCTTTTATACTTATCACTTTTCCAGTGGCTATCTCTACTTCACATATATCTTTCAAACAAGTAGGTTGCTTATCGAGTAAGGATCGAATTTTGTGGATATAAAACTAAATGTAGCACCGTATCAATCAATACACTAGCAACATGATTGTTTAAAAGAAACGTACCCGTTATCATTTCCGGATCCTTCTGTGCTTCGGTTGCGGTAAGTACGAATGCTCTTCCGGTTGCTTTCTGCGGCTTATCTTTCTTCAGTTTCGGGCACACATTCCTCAAATGCCCAGGGTCTCCGCATTCATAACACCTAGCTACATCCTTGGCTCTACAATCCTTGAGGAGATGTCCTGCTTTCTTGCACTTGTAGCAATACTTTGGGTTGCATTCTCCTTGGTGATGTATCTTGCATTTGTCACACCAAGGACTAGTTCCTAGGTATAGCTTTCTCCCTGGTCTGGGTACAGTTGATTCCTTTGCCTTGCCAAAATCATTTCTTTTTCCTTCAAATCTCCTAAACTTGTGATCTCCTTTCCTATCATTCCTATTATCCTGCCCCTTCCTCTTATCTCCCACCTTTTCTTGGTTTATCTTCCCACATCGCACTATTTCATCAGTAAGCGTTCCTCCTAGCTCTACTGCAGACTGAAAAGTAGCTGGCCTTGCTGTCCTGACATATCCCCTAACTTGTGGTGCTAAACCCCAGATGTACCTTCCAATCCTTTTAGTCTCAGGGGTAACCAAGTGTGGTACAAGTAACGCCATCTCATTGAATCGATTGATATATTTGGTGTGGTCCAAACCAACCATTTCATGTGCTAGAAATTCCGCTTCGATTCTTTCCAGTTCATTAATCGGACAGAATTTTTCAGTGACAATATCCTTAAAATCCTTCCACTTCATGGCTTTAATGGCGTTTCGTCCCCTAGTCTTGACGATAGTGTTCCACCAGGTTAACGCAGATCCCTTAAGAGAGTGAGTTGCATATTTCACCTTGTTATCTTCCTTGCAAGTCGCTGATATCCAACACTGACTCCATGTCTTCCAACCACCTTATTGCTCCTACAGCACCATCCTTTCCTTCAAAATCTTTTGGTTTGCAGGCCATAAAGGTCTTGTATGAGCACCCCTTACGTTCTTCTGTTTCTACTTGTTCGATTTCTGGCCCTCCAGCTCCGTGGTTATTTTCGTTTTGATTTTCCATATTCATATCTGCCCTGATTTGCGCTGCGATGGTCGGTATCGCGTTTTGGATATGCCTAGTGATAAGATCAGTCATCCTGTCTTCCCTATTTCGATCTCCTTCATTTCCTCCTGCGTTTGGGTTGCCCTCTAAGGGGTTTTCCCTGTTTTCAGCGTGATTTACGGAGTTTTCCGGAGGAGGTGGTGGCGGATTCCTCCGTCGTCCGGTGCGCGGAATTGGATTTGTTTCAGCATTGGGTTGACCTCGGTTCAGTCGCTGGCTTCGTCGGGGAGGCATTCTATATCATGAGTTTCATACGTAGAGAAATTTATTGTCATTAGTGTTTTTTTTTTTTTGAGCAGTTAAGCAGAGTATGTAAACGTATCACCATAATACATAATTAATTTACCAATCAAGAGTTAAATATAAATCATTCCATTGTACATAATTTATTATCAATGATAAGTTCAATCAATAGTACTGGTATCATGCTTATTACATCATTTTAACAAATCCCATCATTATGTATCATATATTATCAACCAAACAATCACGTCATTTGCATCATAATCAAATGTTTCATATTGCATTCATAATCCAACCATACATTTCCAGGGAAACACATCCCATTAATACATTGTTTCATAAATAGAATTATTGGGTACGCAGCCCCAAAAGAGAATGTTTCATAATCAAACATAACTAATATAAATGATAAGGTCTTCAGTTCTTCTTGCCATGGACGGAGTCCCATAAGGATGAAAAGAAGCCCTTCTTCTTCAGTGCTTGATTGGCTTCTCGGGATTCTTTAAGTTCTTTACGAGTCATTTCCAGTTGTAGTGTTACAGCTCCCACATGCCTTTGGAACTGCTCCGCTAGATGACTTGCCCTCTTTTCTTGCTCGAACATGGCTGACCACAACATAAAATTTTCCTCTCGTTGTGGGTTACCCTCTGAAGCACTTTCCCTGCTCGGTCCGGCTATCTCCCTACCATATCTTGCTGAGTGTCCTGCGTGTATGCTGTGACGCGCGGGTTGGGTCACGTGAGGCTCTCCCATACCCGGGTGAAGGGGCCACTCCTGGGTATACGGAATGAAGAAGAGGCTCCTGGCCTTGCCCCCATAACCGGGGTAGGCCTCCTCACCGGTGCGTCGCTCGGCTCCCTACGAGGTAGTAACGGTGACATGGACCTAGTACGGGATCGACTCGGTGTGGATGACGTGGCATCATCATGCTCCATAGGTTCCGTCTCCGAAGAAGAAATGTAGGCATCTTCCGGCATCGGGCTGTAGTGTTGCGGGAACTGTCGATGTAACTCCTCACGAACGGCTGGTGGGAAATCTCTCCTCGCAAAGACTCTCGGTCGGCTTGATGGTCCACTCTTACTGATTCCCTTACCTTTCGCATCCATTTTCCTGCAATAAATTTATTAGAATATTTGATAATTTAATTTGTCCTAGTTTTCCTAAAGCAATATTTCCTATTTTCTATGTATCCTATTTTCCTATCTACTTGTCCCAATCTCTCGGTTATAGTCTTAGGATATTTAAGGCACCTCGTTCTCTATAACCTTGGGCTCTGATACCAACCTGTCACACCCCAACCCGGGGGATAAAGGCATGACGATTGATTTCAAATCATTTAACTAACTTTGCGGAAGCATAGTTTAAATAATTCATAGCCCAAAGCAAACTAAAGCAAATAAAGTATCAAACACACCACAAATTGTCTAAATTTGCCACGCAGGGCCCAATAAAACATAATTCAATAATCATAAAATTGTTCTTAAATCAACTCCATTCTAAAGCCATCACTATTCCTCTAGGAGCTCATCCGGTTTCTCCTACTCTTACCAATTCAACCTGAAAGACATGCTAAAATACGTCAACTAAAGTTTAGTGTGAGAACATGAGTTTAATAATATGACACAATTAGTAATAATATAACATGTGATAATTCAATAACAATACAACCAACCCTGTTCCATGCTCGGGCGTTTGCCTCATACACTGTTAGCCCACAACATGGTCAAACCAAATATACTTCCCAATCCGAGACCCGTTCCTGCTCTCGGTCATTTATGTATCATAAGAATATATGCCACAACGGTTGACAATAACCTCAGTGGGGTTTCAACCTTACTTTTACAAGGCCACCCTTTCGGGCCACTGTGCGTGGGGGATTCCCCAAGTAGTACTACCCATATACTCACCGGCTCTACTTATGAGTTAATGGTTGTAAATTAAGTTTAATGTCTAGGGGAAGCAATTTTATTGAAACGGACGTTCATTATCACATAAATAAAATTTTATAAACAATTTATGGAGCATGCTTTCAGTATCCCAAAACAGTAAAAGAAAAGGGATCACATGAACTCACCTGTTACTGATGTTTGGTTATCTGTCGAATGAAGGGATTGATGGTAAATCTTGATTGGTTCACTTGCCTAATGTATGTTTAGATTTTAGTAAATATTCATGCCATAAACATTGATGTGATATTGTTTCTCATTTAACCTATTTTTAAGTATTCAAAACCTTTCGGGTTTAATAATTACACATGGATATAGGTTTACATATTTATATGTTTTTCCTCATTGCTTATTATCAGTAAAGGGTCTGGGTAAAATTTTATTTACTCATTCCCTATTGTTTTATATTAACCTCTTGTATCAAAATTTGTTTTTAAAATCCTCAAAAATTCCCAGATAATGATTCTGATCACTAAAAATTCCGAAAATATTTATATAGTCTCATACTGATGTTATTTAACTCCTGTAAAAATTTCAGAATTTTTAAAGCTCGTTTACTATTTTAACAGTTTTAAACATTTTACATCCCATTAATATTATAATAAATATTTCCCGATATGTAAAAATTACAAAAACTTTTTATACAGTGAACAACTCATGTTCTAAGGCTACTGTAGAACTTTCATAAATTTAGGAGGTCATTTACTATATAAAATGATTTTTGCACTATTTATTATATTAAATAACAAATAAATACTTAACAGTCACTAAAAATTTACCATATTTTTACTGAGACCTCCCAGTATTATTAGAATACTGGGAAAAATATTTACTTCATATTTTGAACAGTAACCAATTTAATTCGTATTTTTAGCTTTGCAAACATTTTAAATGGCAAATAATTAGTTTAAACTATAAATTTTTAGTTTCAATATTTTTCCCAGGCCTTTTAACTATATTCATACCGAAATAAATTATAATTCGGATTTTTATCACTCAGGAGCTATTTTT
Organism: Mikania micrantha; assembly: GCA_009363875.1. Taxonomy (NCBI): domain Eukaryota; kingdom Viridiplantae; phylum Streptophyta; class Magnoliopsida; order Asterales; family Asteraceae; genus Mikania; species Mikania micrantha. The sequence continues at coordinate 45,705 of SZYD01002535.1, forward strand.
GATGATTTTATCAAGATTTATAGGAATTTTAATAAATCCATAACTTATTCTAGACATAACAATAAATACTCAAACTTTTGAGTGTTATCCCAACATTATTATGAGTCCATTTTAGTTATACATTCTGTCCAGAAAACTGTTAACATAATTTTTGATATTTTAAGTACTTATAAGCCTTAGAAATTGGGTTTTTGGGGCAAAATTAACAATATAACATTCCTATCATCAAAACCCAATCTTTTATAAAATATTTCCAACAATAATATCATATCTAGACCTGATCAAATTTCGAGACATACATATAAGCATTTTAAGGTTGTAGTTTTCATTTTTACATACATGCATGCATATATATATTAATCCTTAGAGAGGTATAGCCGTACCCTGTGTTTGGGAACTTGTGAACCACGATTCGAGATGGTTCTTAGGATGATTAGGACCTATCAAATGTGTAGAGAGGTTTTAGAGTTAGCTAGAAGTATGAAAACAGGAGATATGAGTTTCCAACTCATGGATTAACACATGCAAGACTTGCATGTGTAAGGATTATCTTGTGTTCTCGTCCCCCATAGAATTTAGTGTATTAGATAGGATGAAAATCGATTTCTTTGAATGGGTAAGGATCCTTGTACCGAAATCATGGTTTGTTTAGAATGTGTCGAATCTTCACACATGCATGTGCATGCATGTGTGTTTTTCGGACATTGTCATCAAAACTCATGCTTGTATGTTTTTGAAAAGTTCATTATAAATGTTTAGGGGCTGTCGAGATTTGTGAGACAAGAAGGAGTAGATAGAATAAGGTTTTCAAGTTTTAGAGACTCACTATCTAACCTTTGTGTCGAACGAACCCTTGAACTTGAGATGCTCTTGTGTTGAGACCTCAAAACCGTCGATCTCTTGGGGAAGAAGGGCTGGAACTCGTCGAAGCTTGAGAGGGGGAGATATGAGAGTGTTTTTTCTTGAGTTGAGAAGATCAAAATGAGAAGTGATGGTGGTGGTGGGGTGTTGGCCGAATAAAGGGGAAGAAGAGGAGAGAGGGTTTTGGGCGGTGGTGTGTAAGAAAAAGAAGAGGGGTAAGTGGTTGATGGTGTGGGGGAAGAGAGGAAAGGAATGGATTGGTTGAAAATGAGGTGATGAAATAGGTTAGTGTGGCATTTTGTTTTCTTGTGCACATGCAAGTATTGGTCGTGTATATGTGCTTGTGTATATATCATTATGATATAAAATCTTATGATGGTGATGTATGTGTAAGAGACATAGAGTTAATTCTATTGGTGGTGATAGGAGGGTGTTTAAGAGAAAAGGATTATTTAGATTTTAAGGTTTTTGAATGTTGGTGTGTGTGTGTCTAACGTAATGTATATATGTGTATATATATATATGTGACCGTGTATATCTATATATATGTATATATTATATCGAATATATGTAGGTGTGTGAGTCATGATATACCCATGCATGTAAAGACAATAAATATATATATGTCATGATGTTATGTGTAGATAATATAAGAGAGTTGTGTTTTATTTATTTAAATAACCTATGCATGTATGGGTATATGTGGGTGTCGCACATTATACATGTATGTTGTAAACACATATTAGATTTTATTTGTTGAGTCTTGAAATTGATACCCCTATGCATGTATGTATGTATAAACAAAATGTGGAGCATATGTATTACTATGTGTGTATGTCGTGACATCCATATAACTTTTTAATATGATAATTATTTATTAGAATTAATTTTAGCATTAGATATTATAAATCATATTTTCAAACATGCTTAAAAAATATATACATATATGAATATGTGAAATCATTGTTTCGCTTTATTTTCACTCGTTGTGTCACAAGGATATATTATGTTTCATAGAGAATTATTGTTTCCAAATTTTATGGCATGGGCGTTCTATTTTCTCAACTAATGACTTAATTTCTTACTTAATGTTTCTAAGAAGTGTGTTTATCTAAACATATTAATAACATGCATCGTAATTTAAAGTTTTAATATAAACCTGATTCGCGTGTTGGTCACAAATCAGTTCCAAACACTATGGAAATT
>SZYD01002536.1:0-40469 GCA_009363875.1 Mikania micrantha
AATGTTCATTTTTTGTGTAATTTTTTTAAAAAAATAATAAGATCTAATATTAAAGCTATGATCATTCGAAAAAAGTGAGGGATGTGTAAAAAGTCAATAAAGGTAATCATGACTAAAATATCATTTCATCAACTTTTTCTAGACAAGTTGATCTAAATCTTTAATTATAAATCTATTGGTCTTAAATCATTCACATACTTTTTACACTAAAAAACAAATTTTATATTAATTTCACCCTATATTTGTATGATAAAATCTTATAATAACTTACTTTATTATTGCTTGTCAAGATCAATCCAAAACTTTGTTGTTTTATGAATGTCATTATTACTTATATATAATGCCTTTTTTATGTGTACATGTAAAATTTACAATACCACGTGTAAAAAATTTGAGCTCGATCTTGTAAAAAATCTCGAGCCATGAGCCGACTTGTTTTTTTATTTTTCTCAAATTTACACACACACACACATACATACATACATACATACATATATATAATAAATGGAGCCGAACCAATGAGTCCAGCTACAAGCAATGCTCATGTCGGCTTGTTTTAAATGAGCTTTTTTCAAAACCGAGCTCATTTCAGGCAACCTTAATTAAAGCAAAGCATCGAGCCATAAACTTTTTTAACAGCCATATCACATACCAATTGTATCTCATCGCCTAGAAAATCTAAATCCTATCTCACATCACATATTTGTTCTTTTTTGTGATCACATGTGACTTCCTATGTTTGTTTTCTAGCAACCATAATGCTGATTCACGTGAGGCCTTTCTTTCTTCCAAAAGATTTAATAATAGAGTTCGGAATTTAGTCATCTGAATAATAAAAATACTTTACTTTTCTTCGAGTATCTTTAATTACACGTAAAAGATTAAACCGTAAAATAAACATAACAACCATGACTAGTAAATCTAATTATATCAACACAAATTAATTAATTAATGAGGAATCTTTCTCATAAAGATCTTTTATAAAGTTATGAAGGAGAAATATTCGTAAAATAATGAAAACTAACCGTATTTTGAGCAGTTCGCAATGAGATTAGACTTTATCATGAAGACGTCGACATGGGTTAAATTGGCATCACTATATTGAGCCTGCAATTTCGTGACAAGCGCGTGTAGTTGTACGTTGAAAAGATTAGCAGCTTGGTTGTGTGTAGAAACACAACCTAAGGCATCAAGCTTTGAAGGATCTGTCCCAAACTTTGCAATGTTTTGGGGCAGACATCCAAGCGGACCCGTGTTGTGGATCCAAAAGTTTTTTGCACCTTGATCATATAACAACTGAAAAATCATAAGAATCTTATTATAATGTCTGCATATCTAGTTGCATTTTAAAGTTCAAATTGTTCATTTTTTGGTTGAATTTGTATAACAACTGCAATGAGCGACATACTTTTTTTAACAACTAATTTTTGGGTCACTGATGGATTACTGGAGTATCATCATGCCACCAGTAATACCATCTGATCATATCCATCACCAAGTCACCAGTTCTGGAGTGAGAAAAACCCCTTGTGAGATTCGAGTCCAGGACCATTTGGTTCCTGAGCCTTATACCACCACAAGATACCACTAGACTCTAATGCCTTGGTCAATGAATGACATACTAAATTAAGCTTTCACTCTTTCAGTACAAGAAACAAAATCTAACCTTGATCCCGGTTTCGAATTCGGCTAAAATAAGTGGAATCGAAGCCACAATTTGGTCAAAAGATTTAGAGTAAAATGCACCAGCAAGATCATTTTGGCCTATGTCGAACATGTATAGCCCTTTGCTAAAGTAATCTTCATCAGGCAAGTATTTGTTAAACCTTCTTGCTGTTACAAAAACATGAAACATAGCCAATAATTGTCAAGTCCACTTATAGTAAGCAGTCTTTTTAAGTTTTGTAACAAAAGAGTAATCTTATAATAGGTACATTTAAAACAATTACGGTAACGTGTGACATACTCTTAGCTTGCAACTGAAGAACCCGCGACTTGAATCGAAAAAACTGAGCCACTTGAACCCCAAATGAGAACGGGCTAACGAAATTTGGACCTGGCGGCAGTATAGTAGATCCAGCCGCTGCGAAATTGCATCCTTTACGGAAATTTGGGAGACCGAGAGCCTCCAAGTACGCGTTCAAGAAAGGCAAGTCCATCGCATCCACTACAAAAAAAAACATATATTTCAATATACAAATACAAAGAATAAAAGACGACCATCACAGAACCTTCCAGAAGGTCTCTTGAAACGTGTTTAACCATTGGGAGGCTCAAGATGGTCGCCGGTGTCAAAATTCCAATCTCTAAAGACAATAAAGATAAAAAACTAACTTAAGAAATCTATGACAAGCCGGCCATCACAAAACCTCCCAGACGGTCCCTTGAAATAGGTTTGACCGTTGGGAGACTCGAGGTGGTCACCGACACCAGCAACAAGGTCGCCAGTGTCAGAATTTGAGTCTCCAAAGTTGAAAACTGCTGGATAATTGAACTCAATGGCCTTGGTTGCATATGATATGCTGAAAATGATGAGTAGAAGAACATGGCCTTTCATTTCTAGGGTAGGGTGGGTGGGTTAGCAGCAGCAACAAGGCATGGTTTCTGTATATTTTACTTATGGAAGGGGTATTTGAAGGAGTGTTTGGGATGCTTTTGTTTGTAAGCGATGTTTGCTTTGAGGTCACTACTGATGTGGATGTGAAATTACGAATCTATCCTTGTTAGTTAAGGAGTCAAGGGTAGTTCTGTTATGTTGTCAACTAATTTTGGACTTTTTGGTAGGGTCCGTTTAAGTCATGTTAAGCTTTTAATGATTGTTGATTATAACGTGGCTCTTAATTCTTGATTATTAATTAGTATTGAAACACACATATATTTAATTATTATAGGACTAAGTTAGAAACCCGTGTATCACACGGTTGTATAAAGAAAAAAAATAAAATACTTATTAATAAAAATTTTAAAATTATTAGATGATTTAATAGTCTAAATGATAAACAAAATTATAAATTTAAAAATATTTCTTTTAATATTAAACATATACTATTATGTAAAGATTTATTCAAATGAGAATTAACAACTTGTAGAGAGCTGCAAAATATGATATTTTAAAAATATGTGTGAGTCATGATGAATTTTAAGCAAAATTAGTGTAGGTCAAAATGAGTCGTTTTTATAAAATATCAATTTAGCTCAAGTTAAAATGAATTGTATGTAAGCAAATAGTTTATTTGCATAATCTTTAGTAATTTTATCATCAAATAATCAAATATATTATTGATTGTATTTTAAGAAAAAAAGATATTTTAAGAAGTATGAGCTTAATACTTTTTGTGTTGAAAATAAATTTATTATGCCTAAGACGACATATATATGTCATTTCAAGCTTGACTAGAAGAACAAATGAGAACGAACCATAAAAATATCTCCATTGTTTTCGTGCTAATATTTTTACTTGATTTCTTATTGTTTTTTTTGTTTACATAACAATATCTAACATGTAATGTTTAATATTGAAAAGATTTGTAGTTATTTATTTATTATTATTTTTTATGAGAAGTTATTGTGACTTTGCTATCTCTGTGTTAAATTAATGAAGGAGACAACTCAACTGTTATATTTCATATATAAAAAGTAATTAAGTTTCTTGTTGCTTTCATTATATCATTGATTTGCATAGAAAACTATTTAGATAGAAATATTAAATTACATATGAATTAATCTATAGATAATTGAGTTATCTTTGGCATTTCTTGAAGTAAGAACTATTGTTGAAAGATACTTAAAAATTTTTTTTATGATGAAATTTATCAAAATTGTTTTACGTAACAATAAGAGTGAGTGAAAATTTTCTCATGAACATGTAGGTATGTCGTATCGAGAAAGATATTTTTGCAAATGTTAAAAATGACGTAATTTTACAAGGGTTTTAAGATGTGAGACCTTGAAAGTTAAGTTATCAAATTATATATTAATTTGTAAAAAAATTATTGTTATTTTGGTGACCTAGTTTTAGCATAATCTCAATTCAACCCAAGTGGTCCAATCAATGTTTATTAAACTTTGAAGTATTGGTTCCAGAATTCACCTTTCCAAATGAAGAGAAAAAGAGCAAAATAAATCAAGTATTTGTTTGCAATAGGTTTGTAGATCGATTGGAAGGCTATTAACAGATTATCATTCATTATTTATTATTTAGTATATACATTTGATAGTCATAGTACTTAAGTGTACATTGTATCTCTATATATTGTATTATTTTGTTAACAGAACGATCATTGACTTTCCCTTGAAGATATCAACCAAGATCTAAGAAAAATAGTTGAGTTCCCCCATCTCTTCATCTCTCAATCTCTTCATTTACATCTTGACTACTCGCACACTTTTAGTCTAGTTGTTAAAACTGCTACTGTTCGAATCGTTCTTGCCTTATCAATTATCAACAAATGGAATCTACATCAGTTGGATGTAAATAATACATTCTTGCATGGTTCATATTACTGAAAGTGTTTTATGAAGCAACCGACGGGCTTCATTGATCCTCATTGTCCCACTCATGTGTGCAAATCAAATAAAGCTCTTTATGGCCTCAAACAAGCACCAAGGGTCTCTAGTTCCATAGGTTAAGCATGTTTCTTACGAGCAATGCTTTCTCATGTGTGCGGATACATCAAAGTTTGTTTTGAAATGTCACATGTATCATGTAACTTCTTTTGTATGTTGACGATCTCATTTTAACTAGAAATCAACCCAACACACTTAAATCTTTTATTTCATGTTTAAACAAATAGTTTGCTATTTAAGATCTAGGGAAACTTGACTGTTTTTTTGGGACTGGACGTTATCTACGTTAACACAGGTCTTTTCATAAATCAATCTAAATATGCTTTGGATATTCTAACTCATGCAAAGATGTTTGGAAGCAAAACATGCTCCAACATCTTTAAACACCAATGTCTCTTTTGTGTCCGCAGGTGAATTATTTCCAGATCCCACTCATTATTGTTCCATCGTAGGCGCTCTTCACTACTTAAAGATTGCTGGAGCTGAAATTTACTGTGTAGTTCATCAAGTCAGTCAATTTCTTCATGCTCCAACTGTTAATCGTTATCAAGAAGTTAAACAGGTTCTACGTTACCTAAAAAACACTATTGCTTTTGGACTTCACCAACCACTACAGTCGTCCCACTCATCTTACGCTACTTGTGTATTCTGATGATGATGGGGCTCACTGCTTGACGCTCCACATATGGTTATTCAATCTTAGGTGGAAATTTTATCTCGTGGAGTGCTAAGAAACAACCAATTGTTTCCAGGTGCAACTGTGAATCAAAATGCAGGACAATGGCAAATATTGCTGCTGAAATTGTTTGGTTAACTCATCTACTTCAAGGACTTCAGGCCTTACCTCCAAATCGACCAACCATTCTCTATGACAATCAAAGTGCAATCTTTCTCTCACAAAATCCCATATCACATAAAACTGCAAATGTATAGATCTCGACTATCATTTTTTATGTGAAGTTTTTACCTGCTTGCAAACTTGTTATAAAGTTTATTTCAACCAAGCTTCGAGCGACTGATATTTTCACAAAAAGTCTTCCAACTTCCTAGCTCTAACGCTTTCCATGACATGCTTCATATAGGCTCATCACTATTCAGCTTGAGGGGGATGTCAAATAATCATTCATTATTTATTATTTAGTGTATGCATTTGTATTTCCTAGATAGTCATGGTAACTAAGTGTAATTGTATCTTCATATATTGTATTATTTTATATTAGAAAGGTCATTCACTTTCCCTTAAACAACTACTCCAATGCCTCTCCCTTTGGTATGATATGACCTTGTCTGTTGGTCCTTAAATCCTCCTTAGTTAATTTTTTTAGTTATAAGTTAATTGAACCAATGCTTACTCAGCCAACAATCATCGATGATGATCTTCATAAGTCAAAGTTACATGTTTTGATTACCCTAATTTTCCAGTTCTAAGGTCGAGAAGACTATGTGAGACTGTGATGGATATAAGACCCTAAGCCCAGATGGGATCAACTTATGTTTCATCAAATGCTTTTAAAATTTGATCAAATACAATATCCTATACATTTTTAAACGTTTTTTTGAGAACGGATTGATAAAGCAAGGATGTTCTTCATCCTTTATTGATTTAACTCCCACAATCAAAGATCCATTTACTCCATCTCTTATCAATTTGACAGGTAATCAATAAAATAATCTACAAACTGCTCACTAACCGTCTTATAGGTATAATCGAGGGAATTATTTTTGGAGGAACAATCGACCTCTCACAAAAAGTGTGCTTAATAGTCATTTAGTCATGAATGAGGTGCTCTTATAGTTAGGAAGATTAAATAGAAGCCATAGTGGAGATATTTGAAGCCTAAATATCGCAAGGTGTGCCATGTAAAATTGATTAGAGTAGTTCTTTACTCATTGTCCATTTATTACTCACTACAAATATAATGTCAATTAGTAGCACACATTTTTACTATCATTTAACTTTTATGTCACTAATATAGAGTTTAGTGACACTTTATGAGTGCCACATTTGCTTGACTAATACTTGTAGTATCACTTGTCATAGAAATGTAGCAAACTTTTCATTTTGTTCCAATCAAGTCACTCAAACTTTTTTTTTGTCTCAATTAAGTTATTCAAGTTATTTTTGTGTTTTAATTCTATGTTTTTAACATGAATAGTAGGTAATAAATGTTGATATAAATTTGAGTTAATATTTTTTAAAAAAAATAACTGACATGAGTAAGTAATTATTAATTATTAATTATTTGTTCTTTGTCAGATATTAATTAAAATTAATAATTATTGATTCAAGTCAGTCATTTTTTTTAAAAAAATATTCATTTAAACTTATATCAACATGTATTACCTACTATTCTGGTTAAAAATATATAATTAGAACACCAAAATAACTTGAAGGACTTAATTTGAACAAAAAAAAAGTTTGAGTGACTTGATTGAAACAAAATGAAAAGTTGGTAACATTTTTATGAAGTTTTCCCTTTTAATTATGCATACTTAATCAATATATCTTTTTATGGTTTTAATTTTATGCCACTAAATCAATTTAGTATCTTTATTAAAATGTTTTTAAAAAATTCCTACTACAATTTTATCATTTTGTTAAAATTCCTTTCAATCCTAAAATTTATTCCCTCTTAATCTAAGTTTTAACCATAAAATTTCCCTCTCAGTCCTCTCTATCTCAATCACTCCTATAGAAAAAGAGCATGCTCATAATATTTTACGTTTTACTTTGTCTATCCCCTTTGATTTCCATCGCCAGCGCATCAATCATTCGTCGACTAGCAATAGTGGCACTTTAATGGTTTTTCGTGTCACTTTTTGTATGTCAATGTATGACAATTTTTTTATTGATTTTTCTTTTTATAGGCCCCAGCTAAGGTGGTAGAACACTTAAAAAATCGCATAACTTTCTTATGGGAAGACTCTCCAATTAATTCAAAGATAAAATGGACAGTTTGGTAAAAAGTGACAGCCTCAAAAGACTTGGGTGGCTTAGGTCTAAGTTCCTTTAAGGTGTCAAACATAAGCTCACACATTTGTGGTAGAGGTTCAAACCGAGAAGGACAATTATGGCAAAATTGTTGTTTGGACAATCCACCATAATTCTAGAACTTCAAATTCAATTCTAGCTAAGTTGTCATCCTCTGGTGTATGGAATTTTTTTTTTCAAATTGGATTTCGATAGGTGCCAAGTTAATGTCGCTATATCAACATCAGGTATTGTATATTTGTATTGTATGTTATGGTATTTTTGGTTTTAGTCGGTTACTAGCATCTTCCTGAATAAAATCTATATTTGTTTTTCCAAAAAAACAGAAGAAGACCTTAACATAAAACGCATGCGTAACAAACAAACTGTCACACCCCCAAATTCTCACGTGCGGTGTCAGATCGTTGGGTGTGACGTGACCAGGATCAAAGCTCTCAGTCATATAGAACGACTTTATATGAGTTTGAAAACACATTGTTTTGGTATTCAAATTCAAGTTACATTAATATAAGCAGCAGAAATAGTAAATCGTTTTAGCAGCATAAAGTAAATAAGTTATGCAGCGGAAATGTAATTGTCTAAACACTACATTGCTTAAAATACAAAATCTCATGAAATGTTCAAAATATAAGTTAGAATGCATGCAAGACTCCTCAAAAGTCCTACTCCAAGTGCATCCTAGCATCGTGCGTTCAGTTACCTGAGAATTCATGCGAAAACGTGTCAACATAAAGTTGGTGAGTTCACAGGTTTAAGTAATTGAAAACAGTAAGACAGACATATACTGGGTATGTTAAGTTTTGTTGAATCTACGATCCCGAGTGTGTCAGTTCATCCTACCGAAATTCGATTGTTTCTTTGCCTCCCCGGGTCATCGCTGAACCCAGCATCAACATCGATATTACACTCGTCGTGACCTCCAGTCACATTTGTTGTCGAGTGGGGTAGTCAAACCCAGTAGTAGTACGTAATAACGACTCGTTTGTTACACAATTAACGGTAAGGGTAATGAGGACTTGTTTTGCGATAATAGTTACACTCAAAATGGTTTTACAACATACCAGTCATACATCTAAAAACAGTGCATAGTATTCTCACCCTAAGAGTTTAACAAAAACAGTTAAAGAGTAAAAGTGGGGCTGTAAACTCACTTGAGTTTAGTAGTTTCTATTCTTGTGAACAGTTGTGTCTTCTCCTATAGCGGTTACCTATATCACATAGGTGTTATGAGTTCGTGTCCACGCTCGTGTTGGTCTTACTAGACTGTTTTCGTGTCCAAACAACTCTAAGTTGTTGTGATGGTTTTGTTGACCGTGTTTGACTTAACGACCCGTTGGTGACGTGTTTAGTTTAAGTGATCGTTCAGCGTGTTTTTAGTGTCGCGTGATATGTGTAAGCGCATAAGTTACGTTTGTGGGATAACTTACTATTTATAGTAAGTTTCCATTTTAGGAAAGTTTCTATTTTAGGCAGTTTCACATAAAGTTACCTTTTTGTTATTCTAGCATGCTTGTTAATCCTATATGATCATGTTATCAGATATCACATAGTTAAACGTTGTCAAATAAGCATACTTTACATGTTAAAGTTTCTAAATATAGTAAGTTCCTATATTTAGAATGTTTCATTACTTAACATCATATGATAGTTATCATTAAATTATAACAAGTCACCTCTTGTCATTTATCATCATATCTCATGTTAAATAATCACATTTCATCAAGGCTCCCAAATAAAGTTTCTATTTATAGAAAGTTTACATATCTTATTATTCTAATCATCAATAATTCTTTCAAACATGGTCACAAGACTCTCAACATTATCATTATAACTTAAAATGACCAAATCGACAATTATGAACAAGTTTGCTAGACAAAGTTTCTATTTATAGAAACATGCAACAAATATCCATATTTTAATCATTATATTAAATTAAAAACACCTAATATTATCATATTAGATCCAAGTAATCATTTACACACACTTTTCATACCCAATTCATTATCAAGCATCGTTTTGTCATATTAAAGTTACTATTTATAGTAACATGGGTCAAATCACCTTAAACATGATCTCTAAATAATAATTATGCCAAGAATCACCATTTTAATCATAAATTATCATCTCTAAGCACATTCATGTTCTTAGTTCATCATTCATCAACATTTTGTAACATAAAAGTTACTAAAAATAACAATAATCTCAAATAAGCATTTCTTGGCCAAAATAACTATATTAGAACTTGTAAAACATCTCAAATATCATTAATAATCATGATTCATCATCCATATTCATCTAAATCTACTTAGATCATGCATGCATGTGATCAAATGTAACCATTTCTTAATAAAATCAACAAATACCCATCAAATCTCATGAACATCATCATGGATCATCCTCATATCATCAAATCAATCATAACATCCATAAATTACAGATCTAAACAAGTGAAATTTTGTGCATGTGACATCTAAGGTGTTGCATGTGTGTGATGCTTATTGCATGTGTGTGTTTTGAGTGTCATATATGTGAAATAGCTAGTAGGGCTACCTTAGAAGGTTCAAGAACACAAGATGGCAGCCCCACAACTTCTGGAAATCCCTGGATAGTGTTTGCTAGCAGCTACAAGGTTGATGATGATGGTGGATGGCTTCTCCAAGCTTTCTTCTTAGTTTCAATGGCTTCTTAGGAGCTTCAAAGCTTTAATAATGGAGTTTTCTAGTGAAATGATGAAGAAATGGGGGTAGAAGCTCGAGATAGAGGTGCTATGGCCGAAAAAATAGGATTGCAATGATGAAAAATGAGATAGGTTGAGTGTTAAGGTGGTTTTGGCATTTGCGGCTTCCAGGCGTACCGCCTAGCGTGCCCACGCGAGGGCAGGCATAGTGTGTCACACCCCGAGCCGGCGGGCTGGATCGACTTTCCGTCGGGCGAAAGGTTCTCAGGGCGCGATATCATGTGATAATCGAAATGATCAGATTGTTTACATGGCACATGATATAAAATGAGAAATGCCAAATGACCTAGATATTGAATTACAAAGTTAAATTACATTGTGATGTTCGTAATTTAACTAAGTAATCTACCAAAGTGAATCATAAAGTAGTTATCTTGTCTCTGTCCAAGATTTGCAAAAGATGATTAAAAGTTTTGTCATTCCATAAAAAAAATGCAAGACTCAAAATGAAGCTAGGTCTTCTAAAAGTCCACTAGCTTAAGTCCTGATGCTTGGTGACTAAACATGTTCGTCATGTCACACCCCAATTTTCAACTAACGGAATCATACCGTTTGGGACGTGACTGTAACGACCCGTTTTTTTTAATACATTTGAAATAATCATTAGTAAAATGATTGTGATTATTACAAATTGAAAATATGTGAGAAATGATGAATGTGGAAGAAAACCGAGAGCGAAATGGAGTTCCGGATTGTCCGGAATCACCAAACGACGAAAATACAAAAATATCAAGATTTTGGGATGCCAGGCGGTACGCCTAGACCCAAGCAACCACACTAGGCGTTACGCGCGGGTGGGGGCAAAAATATCTGAGACTTAGGTCTCGCGCGGTACGCCTGGTACCAGCCCTCCACGCGGGGCGGTACGCCTCGAAGATTTGCACCAGAAAACTTATTTTTTCTTCTTTTCTCGAGTTCTTCACCATAAACACACACATATACGAATTTTTAGCACCCAACATCAATCTTGAAGCTATCCAGACGTTTGGGTTGAGCCGTGGATTGTTTCTACACGTCCAGATCGTTGTATTTCATTCAGAAATCCATTTGGAGGGTAACAATTCCAATATAAAAGATTCACAAGGTGTGTGAACATGTGTTGATCTACAAATGCGTAGATGTTAAGTTGGTAATGTGCATGTTTTGATTCACAAGGTGTGTGAACGTATAACTTGCAATTCCAATGTAAAAGATTCACAAGGTGTGTGAACAAATGATAGATTGGAAATGTGCATGTTTTGGTGTAGACATTTGAAATTCAAGTGTCAAATTGTAAATTGTGAATTTTGTGAAATATGATGCACAATTGGTGTTTTGTGTGTTTATATATGTGTTATATTAAATTATAATGATTGTGCATGTATGGGAGATATAATGAGGTTTTGGTTGAAAACGAACCGTTAGTAAATCGTTTTGTATGTGGTTAAATGTTGTCATCAACATTTTATTTGAAACCTCATTAGTGTATCCATATGGTGTTATGGTATACACGTGGTGAATGATGAGGTAATCTTACTTAGTTCTAACGAACTAATGGTGAATTTAAATGTGGTGTTACAGGTACAAAAGAGTAGGGTGGGTGGTGATGGTGATCGGGAATCGAACATGGAGGCTCGTATGGTGGAATAATCTTTAAATAATCGAACCTGTGAAGCTTTTGTGTGATAAATGTTTTGTGAAGTTTGTAAACATACTTAAACTTGTTTTAACAGGTGTTGGTAATAGTATGTTTAAAGGTTTGTTAAACACAAAAAGTTTTCTTTTTACTGGGACCTAAACGTAATTTGTTAAAACGTGGTGTAAAATGTCCAGAGGGGACTGAAAGTGACTGGGGTGTCACAGGTTGGTATAAGAGCCAACGGTTTGAGGGATTTGAGTGCGTCATGAACACTTAAACTCAAACCATTGAGCTCTTGATAGATGGGAAGAGCCGTTCGATTCGAAATCCGATCACAAAGCCGAACTCACCAGGTATGATGTATCTGTAAATTGTTATATGATATGGAGATTGTATTGTTATAAATCAATACTTCTAACTAGTGGGAAACTGTGAACGTAAGGACACGGGTATATGGTGCATATCTTGCTATGCCTGGCCAGCCTAGTAACATATACACGATATGAACGTATCCTTAGGAACATTATTTCACATCGGTATATGGAAGTATTGGTAGGGTGTGAATGTAACATCACTGTACTTTCGGTTGTCCGTACGTTCGTACATCCGTACGATTGTACTGTTACGACCGGAGATTTATTTATTATGAATGATTATGAAATTGTTGACTTACATTATTGATATTATCACTGTACTGGTATGCATGTTATAACACATTTATCATACGCGTAAACCACGGGAAGTTTAGTTAAATACAACTAAACAGACCCGTAGAGTTTATCGCAGTTACTTATTATTGATGATGATGGATTTATGGTCTGAGAATGGATTTGGGTTAGAACTGGGAGTTTATTAGAGTCTGGTTACTAAACGTAGTCAAGGACCCATGGTCATGGTTTATCGAAATAGCGGTGGGACGGTGGCTAGGGCAGTTGCGACTGACCCTTACATATGCCCTATATATATGCATATTTCGGTCTATCATGGATGTGTCAGTGACTAGGGTTTAGTGGGTTTTGGTTTGGGAAATGATAATATTAAAGATGATAAATAATGAGAATTGATTACGCGATGGTGAGGTTACGGACATTATCTAAGCACGAATATTAAATCAGAAATATTAACTTAATAAATGTATTCGCGTGGGTGACGATTCACACGAGTATAATTATTAAGAATAATATACTGAAACGATATTCCATAAATAATAAATCAAATCGAAATACGATACGAGCGTCGGATTCGCAAAGGTGACGATCTTTACGAATACGTACGCGAGTAACGCGTTTCGACGAGATAAATAAATAAAATCATAAAGCATTTATTAGGAATCACAACCTAAAATGATTTCGAATAAATTAATATATTAAATAATTAATTAACGATACTGAAACGAAAGCGATTTACGAAACAATTTATTTAAGCTTATTTTAATTAAACAAAACTAATTTATTTAAAACGATTTATTGTTTTAAATATGTTACATTAGAAAACCGAGCATGTTGTTACGTTCCACGCGTATTAAACGAGATCTGTTACGAGACAAAGGGGTATTTAGAAATCATGATAATTAATGAAACCATATTATTATTTAAACACTTTATATTTAAATATGTTTAAACGAGAAAAACCGAGTTTTTATTTTGTTTTATCGCGATAAAAACGGGACCGAGCACACGGGGATTACACGCGATATAAGAAAGAAGATGTAGCCTCTTCTTTCTCATTTCCATCTCCATCTTTCTCTCACTAACTCACAAAAACGCACACCCTTTCTCTCTCTAACTTCTCTCTAACATTTCGGGCTCGTTTCTTGACGAAATCGGGAGATCTTGGCGCCCACGCGTTCGTGAGATCAAGAGGAACAAGAATATATCAAGAAATCCTGCTCTTAACCACCAATTCGAGGTAAATCTGATGTTTTGTTTTCGGTTTTTGTCATGAACACAAGATAGTAGGGTTTTGTATGTTTGATTGAGATTAGGACCTTGTGTTATGCTAAGTCGAGTTATTGTCGAGACATGGGAAGCCATAGATTGACCTTAAACTTGCAAAAATTCGAGGATGAAGATGATGGGTGACTGGTTCGCGTAACAGCCCATACGGCCGAACCTGTTGGGCGGGAACTAGGGTGGCGAACCCTAGTTTCAGCCGAGCCCTTCCTTCTCACCGTCTGCAACGAACCCTAGCAAGCATGGCCGAATGTAGAGTGTTCAGATGACCGGCGAACTTTCCTCACGAGGCTAACTGGGTCACGAACCCTAGACATACTCCATGCAGCGAACCCTGTCATCACGAACCCATTGTCTGCTGGCCGAACCCTTCCCTCAGCCGAACTATTCCAGTAGGTGAACCATAGGCCGAACCTTGGGCAGCAAAGTTGAAACCCACGAACCCTCTTCCTTTGGAGCTGCCGAACCCTAATGTAAGTTGGCCGAACCTATGGTCTTGACCCAATAGGTTCGCTGCCCTTAGGAGTGAACTAAGCAAAATCTTGTTTAACAAATGGAATTAAGGGTTAACAAGAGTTAAAGTAAATAGGCATACGTATACACACACACATATATATATATATATTCATGCATGCATGGGGAATTTGAGTACCACCTTTTCTTGATATCATTAGGTTGAAATCATGAGAGTGATCCAATTATAACCTTCTTTAACTTAAATTGAATATCTTTTTATGTAATAAATTAAACTAAGGTGGTTGACCTAGTTACTCATGCATGTATAAGCAAGGTTGTGTACGAATAAGAATAATATTTTAATACACTTGATTATGAAAAGTGAGCATACAAACTACAGGTAATTATCAACTCTAGATGATAGAACTTATCAAGTTTAATTCACATGTTACAATGATCATCTATTAGCCTTAGGTGTTACAGGTTAACTTAGAGTAAATGGGCTATGTAACTAAACACGTAAGGACTTAAATGAATACTAATTTGAAATTAAGCCATATACTTATGAGTGTGAATTAAAATATAATTACAGATAGTTGAATTAATCTTGAGTTTATCTACGCGAGCGCGCATTACTAGAGAACACTGATTCTAAGGACTTCAGGTGAGTTCTCATAACCTCCCTTTCTTTAAACTGTTTTAGTTTTAAAACTCGGAGGTGAAACATGTATATCGGTTTAAATAATATTTTGATAACACAAGGATAATACCTGTTTATCATTATGATATTCATATTATGAATTATCACTGATTGTCATTATTATTCATCCGTGTAAATATTGTTATTGATTTCGGTCAATAACAAAGATTACATGTATTGTCACGTGGATGATTTCCACATCCGTGAATCATTGCGTTTGACTTCGGTTAATTGCTTTGACTTCATGTATTGTCACGTGGTTAGCGACCACTCCATGAATCATGTATTTAACTTATGTTAATTACATAATGATCATGTATAGTCACGAACATTATTTGAGAATATGATTGATGAGATTGGTTGATTTGTTGGGGATTGATTATCTATATTTGATTATGATTATTTGAAATTGACTATGTTTGATTTGGTTATGTGGTTATGTGATTTTGTAAGTGTTTGATTTTTGAATTGGTGGATGTGTGTTGGATTATCTCATACAGGTATTCATATGGATTTTCTCAAGGAGATCATAAGTTTTATACTCGTTTTAAACAAAGCATTTTATAAAACTATTTTAAAACATAAACTTTTAAACTCATTTTACTAAAGCATTTTTAAATATAAAAACTTATGATTACTCACCAACTACTTTTATAGTTGACACTTGATTTCTTACATGTTTCAGGTGATGGAGACAAGTAGGAAGGAAGAGAGGACCTCCTCTATTTTTGGACATCATCATATAGGATCTTGGACTTAGTTAATTAACTAAATTTCTGGCGATTAGAGTTTAGTTAGTTTAACTAATTCTTTTGTGTAATTGATGTAATTGATTCATGATGAACATGATTTTTGTGTAATTATGTTGTTTGCTTAAATGATATATGATGATTGAATTAGATGCCCACGAGCTTTTGAACAATCTACACATCCCTCGTGGCATCCCGACGATTCCGCCGCCGGTCGGGGTGTTACAGATTGGTATCAGAGCCTGGGTTATAGGGAATTAGGTTACTAGAAATGGTTGACCTAGTCTATAACCGTAGGATACCCTAGTATGAATAATTTCATACACTAGTTAGTATATTCAGGATTTCATGCTTATGTGTTTATTACATGTTAACTGAACTCCTGTTATACATCTGATATATGTATGCTACTTATTAATTTCTTGCTTACGTGTACCCTAATGATTCGATAAGGACATGCACGTGGTGTATCGTAAAGGTGGTGGGACGTTGGCTAGGGCAGTTGCGACTGACCCTTACATATGCCCTATATATATACCATTTACGGTACATTGGGTGGATGTCAGTATTGAAGAATGTGGGAACTACCCGTTTGGGAAATTACCTGCTTAGGAAATTAAATGCTTAGGAATTATTTGTTTGATCTATAAATACCGGACAAGGACACACTCGTGGTATACTACAAAGGTGGTGGGACGGTGGCTGGGGCAGTTGCGACTGACCCCTACATATGCCCTATACATATACCATTTGTAGTATATTGGGGGTCTGTCAGTGTCAGGAACTTAGGATATTACTAGGAATTATTGTGAGATGGATGTTGATGGTCTGTTGGTTAAGGTTGTGTTGGATTGACATTTTTGATGATCACATTGATGGACACTATTAAATTCACTTATGAACCATAATGATTGGACACGTAGGGTGCATAGGATTAATGAACGGTATGAGCAATTAGTGATGAAATATGGACTTGGATGATGATATAGACACTTGGTGATAATATAAACGCATAGTGATGATACTAACACTTAGTGATGGTATGGACAATTGATGAGAATAAATTACAGGGAGGATATGAACACTTAGTGACAATAAGAGCACTATGTGATGATATGAACCCTTATTGATGATTTTGACATTGTGATTGACATGGATTTTAGTGAACTTAGACAATTAGGAGAACCTTAATGTCAGGTGAACTTAGACATTAGGTGAACTTAGAAATAGGTAAACCTACATGTCAGGTGAACTTAGACATTAGGTGAATCTAATTGCCCAAGGGAACTAGAGATCACTTCACTCAAAATTATCCTATTAAGGATAAGGTTTGTGAAGTGAGATTTATGGTGAAATACATGACACACCCTAAATGCAAACAAGGGCATAATCGTGGTGCAATGGAACGGTGGTGGGACGGTGTAGGGGAGATTGCGATCTACCTCTGCATATGCCCTATATATAAGCTTGTTGCATTGCATTGGGAGGTTGTCAGTGTTAGTATAGGGTAAGGAATGTATAGGACCTAGGAATAGTTAGCTAACACTAGTTATGACCAACTAGGACACTTAGAATAATACCAGGCAAATTTATAGACATTATGAGTTTAAATAACAGATAGGAAATAAATATAGTTCCTATATGTAATCCTAACTGTTTAAAATAAACTCAATTGACCATTGTTTGTATGACTTACGTTGTAAACGGTAGTAACATGTTTCTAATTTCTCAGAAACATGCCGCCTCGCCGTCACAACGAAGATGACTCAAATAGTGGGGATGCTAACAACGGTAATGCCAACTCCGGCATACAAGAGTTAGCCACACTTATTTCTAGATTGGTGAGCCAACTGACTCAGGCTAACCAGAATATCAACCAGAACAGAGGTGGTGCAAACCAGACAACTTGCACATTCAAACACTTCAATTCCTGCAACCCCCTGAAATTCACGGGTGCTGAGTCGGCCACTGGTCTGCTGCAGTGGTTCGAGAGTATGGAGAACACCTTCATCAACAGCGAATGTCCCGAGAATCTGAAAGTTCGCTATGCCACCAGTGTTTTCCAAAAGAGAGCACTGACTTGGTGGAATGGGGAAAAGCGAACTAGGGGAGTGGATACTGCCTTAGCACTGACATGGACAGAGGTCAAGAACCTGATGACCACTGAATTCTGTCCTAGAAGCGAGATGAGGAAACTGGAGACTGAGTTCTGGGAACTCAAGCAGGATAGCGGAGAGAATATCATCTACAATACTCAGTTTCATGAGTATAGTTTACTGGTGCCTCATATGGTGACACCCTTGGAGAGAGCGATTGAGAAGTATATTGGCGGGCTGCCGGTGCAGATTCAGGATACAGTCTATGGGAGCAATCCTAAAACACTTGAGGCTGCAATCCGATTATCTGCGACTCTTACTGACAACCATGTGAGGAATGGGACGCTCACTAGGAAAGGATACAAGAAGACTGACACCAAGACTGCTGCAAAGGAAATCAAAGCTGAAGTCAAGTCTGAAGCTGCTAGCTCGTCCAAAAGCAGCAACAAGAAGAGAAAGACCAGAAACTTCATGGTCACTGCTCCTGCTGCTAAGTCTGTGCAGCAATCATCAAACAATTCAACTGCCAGGAATTTCACTGGGAACACTCCTCAGTGTAACACCTGCCGTTATCATCACGCACCAAATTTGCCATGTCGCGTCTGCAACAACTGTGGCAAATTTGGTCACTTTGCAAATGTTTGTCGGAGTGCACTGCAAGCACAAAGGATGCAGCAAGCACCGCTTGCACTGCCAGCTCCTCCTGCACAACCTATACCAGCTGTACCTGTTCGCCAGGTACCTCAGGCACAGGCAAGAGCCTGTTATGAGTGTGGTGAAGTGGGTCACTTCAGGAATCAATGCCCAAAGTTGACCGGTAATAATCAAAGGGTGGCAAGAGGCCGGGCATTTCAATTGAATGCTCCAGCTGCTCAAGCCAACCAGGACGTGGTCAACGGTACATTTCTGATCAACAACTCTTATGCATCTGTCTTATTTGATTCTGGTGCCGATAGGAGTTTCGTTTCATATGATTTTGAATGCTTGCTTGGTAGAACACGTACATACTTAGATAAACCGTTCAATGTGGAAGTGGCTGACGGAAACACTATTGATATTGACACTATTATCGTTGGATGTACGGTGAACTTAAATGATCACGTTTTCCCAATTGATCTCATACCTATGCATCTTGGTAGCTTCAATGTTATCATAGGCATGGATTGGTTAGCCACCCACAGAGCGGAGATTGTTTGTCATGAGAAATATATTCGTATTCCCTTACTTTCGGGTGAAACTTTGAGAATATTTGGAGAAACTGCTAGTAAAGGTCTTAAGCTGATGTCTTGCACTAAAGCACACAAGTACCTTAGGAAGAAATGTATAGCCTTCTTAGCACACATTGTGGAGAAGAAAGAGAAAGAAAAGAGAATTGAAGATGTTCCGGTGATACGAGATTTTCCAGAAGTCTTTCCAGACGATTTGCCGGGTCTTCCACCAGAACGTCAAGTTGAGTTCCGGATCGACTTAGTACCTGGTGCGAACCCAGTCGCCAAAGCTCCCTACAGACTTGCGCCTTCGGAGTTGCAAGAGTTGGTGAGCCAGCTGCAGGAACTTACTGATAAAGGGTTTATTCGCCCGAGCCATTCACCATGGGGTGCACCGGTCCTGTTTGTCAAGAAAAAGGACGGGTCATTTCGGATGTGCATCGATTACCGCGAATTGAACAAGTTGACTATCAAGAATCGATACCCACTGCCGCGCATCGATGATCTCTTCGATCAGCTTCAAGGCTCGGCATGGTTTTCAAAGATCGATCTTAGGTCTGGGTATCATCAGCTTCGCGTACATGATGATGATATTCCCAAGACTGCCTTCAGAACAATGTATGGCCATTATGAATTTTTGGTAATGCCTTTCGGCCTTACCAATGCAGCAGCGGTTTTCATGGATCTCATGAACCGTGTCTGTAAGCCATACTTGGATAAATTTGTGATTGTATTTATTGATGATATTCTGATCTATTCAAAGACCAAGGAAGAACACGAGAAACACCTTAAGTTGGTTTTAGAGATCCTGAGAGAAGAACGACTGTATGCCAAATTCTCTAAATGTGAATTTTGGCTTAAAGAAGTTCAATTCTTGGGGCACATAGTCAACGAATACGGTGTTCACGTGGATCCTGCAAAGATTGATGCTGTGAAGAATTGGAGTACACCGAAGACACCGACAGAGATTCGATCGTTTCTCGGACTTGCCGGTTACTATCGGCGGTTCATATCAAATTTCTCCAGGATTGCTGTCCCTCTCACTTCTTTGACTCAAAAGAATAAACCTTATGAGTGGGGACCAAAGCAAGAAGAGGCATTTCAGACTTTGAAGCAGAAACTTTGTGATGCTCCTGTCTTGACATTGCCTGACGGGAATGATGATTTTGTGGTTTATTGTGATGCATCCAACCTAGGTCTCGGTTGTGTTCTCATGCAACGGGGAAAGGTTGTGGCTTATGCATCAAGACAACTAAAGATTCACGAGAAGAACTACACCACACATGACTTGGAACTTGGCGCAGTCGTGTTTGCCTTGAAGATATGGAGACATTATCTTTATGGCACTAAGTGTGTAGTGTTCACTGATCATAAAAGCTTGCAACACATTCTAAATCAAAAGGAGCTCAATATGAGACAACGGAGATGGGTTGAACTGTTAAATGATTATGATTGTGAAATTCGCTACCATCCTGGTAAAGCGAATGTAGTAGCAGATGCGCTTAGTCGCAAAAGTCAAGTTCAGATCCATAGTGTCCGAGTGCACACTAACCTCCGTAATGATGTTCTCACAGCCCAACAACACTCATTAGCTCAAGATGACTTGAAAAATGAGATGTCTTGCGGGGCTGAAATCTTATTGGAAACTAAGGATGACGGTTTGATGTATTATTTAAATCGGTTGAGGGATTTGAGTGCGTCATGAACACTTAAACTCAAACCATTGAGCTCTTGATAGATGGGAAGAGCCGTTCGATTCGAAATCCGATCACAAAGCCGAACTCACCAGGTATGATGTATCTGTAAATTGTTATATGATATGGAGATTGTATTGTTATAAATCAATACTTCTAACTAGTGGGAAACTGTGAACGTAAGGACACGGGTATATGGTGCATATCTTGCTATGCCTGGCCAGCCTAGTAACATATACACGATATGAACGTATCCTTAGGTACATTATTTCACATCGGTATATGGAAGTATTGGTAGGGTGTGAATGTAACATCACTGTACTTTCGGTTGTCCGTACGTTCGTACATCCGTACGATTGTACTGTTACGACCGGAGATTTATTTATTATGAATGATTATGAAATTGTTGACTTACATTATTGATATTATCACTGTACTGGTATGCATGTTATAACACATTTATCATACGCGTAAACCACGGGAAGTTTAGTTAAATACAACTAAACAGACCCGTAGAGTTTATCGCAGTTACTTATTATTGATGATGATGGATTTATGGTCTGAGAATGGATTTGGGTTAGAACTGGGAGTTTATTAGAGTCTGGTTACTAAACGTAGTCAAGGACCCATGGTCATGGTTTATCGAAATAGCGGTGGGACGGTGGCTAGGGCAGTTGCGACTGACCCTTACATATGCCCTATATATATGCATATTTCGGTCTATCATGGATGTGTCAGTGACTAGGGTTTAGTGGGTTTTGGTTTGGGAAATGATAATATTAAAGATGATAAATAATGAGAATTGATTACGCGATGGTGAGGTTACGGACATTATCTAAGCACGAATATTAAATCAGAAATATTAACTTAATAAATGTATTCGCGTGGGTGACGATTCACACGAGTATAATTATTAAGAATAATATACTGAAACGATATTCCATAAATAATAAATCAAATCGAAATACGATACGAGCGTCGGATTCGCAAAGGTGACGATCTTTACGAATACGTACGCGAGTAACGCGTTTCGACGAGATAAATAAATAAAATCATAAAGCATTTATTAGGAATCACAACCTAAAATGATTTCGAATAAATTAATATATTAAATAATTAATTAACGATACTGAAACGAAAGCGATTTACGAAACAATTTATTTAAGCTTATTTTAATTAAACAAAACTAATTTATTTAAAACGATTTATTGTTTTAAATATGTTACATTAGAAAACCGAGCATGTTGTTACGTTCCACGCGTATTAAACGAGATCTGTTACGAGACAAAGGGGTATTTAGAAATCATGATAATTAATGAAACCATATTATTATTTAAACACTTTATATTTAAATATGTTTAAACGAGAAAAACCGAGTTTTTATTTTGTTTTATCGCGATAAAAACGGGACCGAGCACACGGGGATTACACGCGATATAAGAAAGAAGATGTAGCCTCTTCTTTCTCATTTCCATCTCCATCTTTCTCTCACTAACTCACAAAAACGCACACCCTTTCTCTCTCTAACTTCTCTCTAACATTTCGGGCTCGTTTCTTGACGAAATCGGGAGATCTTGGCGCCCACGCGTTCGTGAGATCAAGAGGAACAAGAATATATCAAGAAATCCTGCTCTTAACCACCAATTCGAGGTAAATCTGATGTTTTGTTTTCGGTTTTTGTCATGAACACAAGATAGTAGGGTTTTGTATGTTTGATTGAGATTAGGACCTTGTGTTATGCTAAGTCGAGTTATTGTCGAGACATGGGAAGCCATAGATTGACCTTAAACTTGCAAAAATTCGAGGATGAAGATGATGGGTGACTGGTTCGCGTAACAGCCCATACGGCCGAACCTGTTGGGCGGGAACTAGGGTGGCGAACCCTAGTTTCAGCCGAGCCCTTCCTTCTCACCGTCTGCAACGAACCCTAGCAAGCATGGCCGAATGTAGAGTGTTCAGATGACCGGCGAACTTTCCTCACGAGGCTAACTGGGTCACGAACCCTAGACATACTTATTAATTTCTTGCTTACGTGTACCCTAATGATTCGATAAGGACATGCACGTGGTGTATCGTAAAGGTGGTGGGACGTTGGCTAGGGCAGTTGCGACTGACCCTTACATATGCCCTATATATACCATTTACGGTACATTGGGTGGATGTCAGTATTGAAGAATGTGGGAACTACCCGTTTGGGAAATTACCTGCTTAGGAAATTAAATGCTTAGGAATTATTTGTTTGATCTATAAATACCGGACAAGGACACACTCGTGGTATACTACAAAGGTGGTGGGACGGTGGCTGGGGCAGTTGCGACTGACTCCTACATATGCCCTATACATATACCATTTGTAGTATATTGGGGGTCTGTCAGTGTCAGGAACTTAGGATATTACTAGGAATTATTGTGAGATGGATGTTGATGGTCTGTTGGTTAAGGTTGTGTTGGATTGACATTTTTGATGATCACATTGATGGACACTATTAAATTCACTTATGAACCATAATGATTGGACACGTAGGGTGCATAGGATTAATGAACGGTATGAGCAATTAGTGATGAAATATGGACTTGGATGATGATATAGACACTTGGTGATAATATAAACGCATAGTGATGATACTAACACTTAGTGATGGTATGGACAATTGATGAGAATAAATTACAGGGAGGATATGAACACTTAGTGACAATAAGAGCACTATGTGATGATATGAACCCTTATTGATGATTTTGACATTGTGATTGACATGGATTTTAGTGAACTTAGACAATTAGGAGAACCTTAATGTCAGGTGAACTTAGACATTAGGTGAACTTAGAAATAGGTAAACCTACATGTCAGGTGAACTTAGACATTAGGTGAATCTAATTGCCCAAGGGAACTAGAGATCACTTCACTCAAAATTATCCTATTAAGGATAAGGTTTGTGAAGTGAGATTTATGGTGAAATACATGACACACCCTAAATGCTAACAAGGGCATAATCGTGGTGCAATGGAACGGTGGTGGGACGGTGTAGGGGAGATTGCGATCTACCTCTGCATATGCCCTATATATAAGCTTGTTGCATTGCATTGGGAGGTTGTCAGTGTTAGTATAGGGTAAGGAATGTATAGGACCTAGGAATAGTTAGCTAACACTAGTTATGACCAACTAGGACACTTAGAATAATACTAGGCAAATTTATAGACATTATGAGTTTAAATAACAGATAGGAAATAAATATAGTTCCTATATGTAATCCTAACTGTTTAAAATAAACTCAATTGACCATTGTTTGTATGACTTACGTTGTAAACGGTAGTAACATGTTTCTAATTTCTCAGAAACATGCCGCCTCGCCGTCACAACGAAGATGACTCAAACAGTGGGCATGAGGAAGAACAACTCACCGAACTGCAAATGATGGTGAGGGAGGAGGTAGCTAAAGCATTTGAAGCTACGTTACCAACTCGTCTAGAAGGATTACAAGCTTCACTAAGGAATTTTATAAGTGATGAGTTTGCAACTCTTAAAGATGAAATGGGTGGTGAAAAACCTTCTAAAAAGGTTACCTACAAAGAGTTTGTGGCTTGTAAGCCCACGAAATTTAAAGGCGAAGTGGATCCACTGCTGAGCCAAAGGTGGATAACTGATATGGAAAGCACGTTTGAAACCTGTCATTGTGATCCGTCTGACGAGGTAATGTTTGCTGGAAACCAATTGAAAGAACGAGCAAAAGATTGGTGGGAACTTCTCCGAAAGGAGAAGGGTCGGGATGGAATTAAGGAATTGACTTGGGGTGCATTTAAGGAGTTGTTTCTTAAACGATTCTGTCCTCAGGCTGCTATTGATAGAATTACTGAGGAGTTTTTACATATGAGGCACAAGGAGGAGGATATAGACACTATTACTGCAGTGTTCTATGATAAAGCTAAATTTTGTCCTGATCTTCTTAGGACTGAACGAATGTGGATTAACAGGTACCATAGTATGTTGAATGCTAAGTACCGGGAGTTTCTCATACCATCAAAGTTTGAAACTTTGTCTGAATTGATTGATTGCGCTCGTGAGCTTGAATTGGAGTTAAAAAGACAAGAAGATCGTGGGGAGAAACGAAAAATGGAGAAGGAAGTGGGATCCTCTAAAAAGGGGAAATTTGTTAGTCCACCAAAAAAGTTTAGTTCTCTGGGAGAAGCTAAACATTGTTTAAAATGTGGAAAGAAACATTTTGGGGAGTGCTATTTTAAATCAGTGGTATGTTATAAATGTGGCAAGCCGGGGCATCTTGCCTCTCAATGTGCTAGTGCACTCAATCTGTGCTAAAACTGTTACAAACCGGGGCATCGACGAAGTGAATGCCCAGAGTTGAAAGGGGCAGGCCAAGGAGGTACGAGTGGTGGGTCTTTTAAGGCCCAAGGTAGTGGTAAGAAGGTTGAAATACCCCCACCAAAGGGTAGAGCCTTCAAAATTAAGGCGGAAGAGGCTAAAGTCACTTCAGACGTGGTGACAGGTACTTTTCATATAAATTCCTTGCCTGCTTATATATTGTTTGATTCTGGAGCTAGTCGCTCTTTTATATCTGTGAAATTTGTGAATCATGATTCGTTTGTACTGGCTAAGCTACCTTGTCCATTAAAGGTAGAAATAGCTGACTCTAAGAGTTTCTTAGTGTATGACATCTATCATAGATGTAAACTCACTATTGATGGTGAGGATTATGAGGTTGATTTGATTCCAATGATCTTGGGAGAATTTGATGTTGTAATTGGGATGGATTGGTTGTCTAAATATGGAGCTAACATTGTATGTAACCGAAAGGTTATTCAATTAATATCTCTGGGTGGTTATGAAGTATGTATCCAGGGAGAGAAACGAGGTGGAACCATATTGTGTTCTGTAGCTAAAGCTATGAATTACATGAACCATGGGGGTCAGTCATTCTTAGCTTATGTTATTGATGTAAGGAATGAGGTAAAGGAACTTAATGATGTTCCAGTAGTCAGGGATTTTCCTGATGTATTTCCGGATGATTTACCGGGAATTCCTTGTGATAGAGATGTTGAGTTTAATATTTGATCTCATTCCTGGGGCTAAGCCCATAGCTAAAGCTCCATATCGGTTGGCACCATCTGAATTGAAAGAATTGATGACACAGTTACAAGATCTTTTAGATAAAGGCTTCATCCGTCCAAGTATTTCCCCATGGGGTGCACCAATTCTTTTCGTTAAAAAGAAAGACGGAAGCCTTAGAATGTGTATTGATTATAGAGAATTGAACAAAGTGACGGTGAAAAATCGATATCCTCTACCTAGAATTGATGATCTTTTTGATCAGTTTCAAGGAGCGTCGTGGTTTTCTAAAATTGATCTTCGCTCGGGTTATCATCAACTCAAGGTTAAAGAGGAAGGTATTCCCAAGACTGCTTTCCGTACTCGTTAAGGTCATTATGAATTTCTTGTGATGTCATTTGGGTTGACAAATGCACCGGCTGCGTTCATGGATTTGATGAACCGGGTGTGTCGCCCAATGTTGGATCGATCTGTTATTGTTTTTATCGATGACATCCTTATTTATTCTAAAAATGAGGGTGATCACGCTTGTCATTTGCGTGAAGTCCTTGAAACTTTACGTAATGAGAAATTATATGCCAAATTTTCTAAATGCGCATTTTGGTTGCGTGAAGTCCAGTTTTTGGGACATGTGGTGTGTGCTGATGGCATACTTGTTGATCCTTCGAAAGTTCAAGCGGTGATGAAGTGGAGTTCTCCTAAAACTCCAACTGAAATTAGAAGTTTTCTTGGTCTAGCCGGTTACTATCGGCGGTTTATACAGGATTTTGCAAGAATTGCATCTCCTTTAACTAAATTGACAAGAAAAGATGTGAAATTTGTTTGGGGTGATGATCAAGAAAAAGCTTTTAATGAACTCAAGTTCAAGTTAACTCAGGAACCGGTATTAACTCTACCAGATGGACCTGATGATTTTGTCATGTATTCTGATGCATCTTATCTTGGGCTTGGCTGTGTTCTTATGCAAAGGGGTAAAGTGATTGCCTATGCGTCGAGGCAACTGAAAGTTCATGATGTAAACTATCCTACTCATGATCTATAATTAGCAGTGGTGGTGTTTGCCTTAAAAATCTGGAGGCATTATTTGTACGGTGTGAAATGTACAATTTACACTGATCACAAGAGCTAGAAATATTTCTTCACACAGAAGGAATTAAATATGAGGCAAAGACGTTGGATAGAACTACTCAAGGATTATGATTGTGAAATTCTTTATCATTCGGGAAAAGCCAATGTGGTGGCGGATGCCTTGAGTAGGAAAGAAGAACATGAACCCATTCGGGTTACAGCAATGAAGATTGTGATTTCCTCTGATTTGGTGGAACAAATTAAAGAAGCTCAAATTGAAGCTTTAAAAGAAGAAAACTGGAAACGAGACCGAATTAAGGGGCAAGTTCATAATCTGGAGGAAGATATTCGTTGTTTAAAGGCAAGATGGGGCAGGGTGTGGATACCTCCCACTTGTTCTTTGAAAACCGATTTGATGGAGGAAGCTCATAAATCAAAATACTCAATTCATCCGGGAGCCACTAAAATGTATCGAGACCTTCGGGTAAATTACTGGTGGCCAGGTATGAAGCGAGATATTGCTAAATATGTTGAAAAATGTTTAACTTGTTTACAAGTTAAGACTGAGCATCAAAAACCTTATGGCAAATTACAGCCTTTAGAGATTCCTATGTGGAAATGGGAACACATCACAATGGACCTAATCACTAAACTCCCGAAAACCCGAAAGGGGTATGAGGCGATTTGGGTCATTGTGGATCGGTTGACTAAAAGTGCTCATTTTATTCCTATTCATGAATCATATTCTTCTGAGAAGATGGCTGAAGTGTATGTGAAAGAAA
Source organism: Mikania micrantha (assembly GCA_009363875.1). Lineage (NCBI taxonomy): Eukaryota > Viridiplantae > Streptophyta > Magnoliopsida > Asterales > Asteraceae > Mikania > Mikania micrantha. Next base: position 27,677 of record SZYD01002536.1, read on the forward strand.
TAGTGTCGCGTCACGGAATACCAGTGACGATTGTGTCCGATCGAGATACACGATTCACTTCGCATTTCTGGAGGAATTTTCAAAAGGAATTGGGCACAAAATTGTTGTTGAGCACGGCGTATCATCCTCAGACTGATGGTCAAAGTGAACAAACCATTCAGACGCTGGAGGACATGCTACGAGCGTGTATCATTGATTTTGGAGGTAGTTGGGATGACTATCTACCTCTGGCGGAATTTTCGAATAACAACAGTTATCATTCAGGGTTGGGAATGCCCCCATTTGAAATGTTATATGGAAGGCGATGTCGTACTCCCGTTTGCTGGGGAGAAGTTGGACCACGAGAGCTTGAAAATAAAGAAATATTGAAAGTTACAAATCAGCGAATTGATCAAATTCGAGCTCACTTGAAGGCGGCACAAGACCGTCAAAAGTCTTATGCAGATAAACGAAGACGATCAATTGAATTCAAGTGGGAGACTTTGTGTTGTTAAAGGTTTCCCCTTGGAAGGGTGTGATTTGTTTTCGTAAACGGGGAAAATTAAGTCCGCGCTTCATCGGACCATTCAGAATAATAGCTCGGATAGGTTATGTTGCTTATCGCCTTGAGGTACCAGAAGAACTGAGTGGTATACATGATACTTTTCATGTGTCATATTTGAGAAAATGTCTAGCTGATGAATTGGCTTACGTGCCACTAGAAGACTTGGAAATTGATGACAAGTTGAATTATGTGGAAAAGCCGGTGGCTATATTAGATCGAAAAGTCAAACAACTCAGAAACAAGTCTTTGAATCAAGTGAAGGTCCAATGGAAAAATAGAAGAGGATCTGAAGCAACGTGGGAGTCAAGAAGATGAAATGAGGAAATTTTATCCTTTTCTTTTTGATGTATAACCGGTTTCGAGGACGAAACCTTTGTAAGGAGGAGAGATTTGTAACGACCCGTTTTTTTTAATACATTTGAAATAATCATTAGTAAAATGATTGTGATTATTACAAATTGAAAATATGTGAGAAATGATGAATGTGGAAGAAAACCGAGAGCAAAATAGAGTTCCGGATTGTCCAGAATCGCCAAACGACGAAAATACAAAAATATCAAGATTTTGGGATGCCAGGCGGTACGCCTAGACCCAAGCAACCACGCTAGGCGTTACGCGCGAGTGGGGGAAAAAATATCTGAGACTTAGGTCTCGCGCGGTATGCCTGGTACCAGCCCTCTACGCGGGGCGATGCGCCTGGCGGCTTTGGCGGCTGCAGATTGCTTATTTTCGAAGATTTGCACCAGAAAACTTATTTTTTTTCTTCTTTTCTCGAGTTCTTCACCATAAACACACACATATACGAATTTTTAGCCCCCAACATCAATCTTGAATCTATCCAGACGTTTGGGTTGAGCCGTGGATTGTTTCTACACGTCCAGATCGTTGTATTTCATTCAGAAATCCGTTTGGAGGGTAACGATTCGTTTTATCTTATTTATATTGATAATATACGGATTAAATATAGTTTTGAGTATTATATAATGATTTGGGATGATTAGAAACGAATAATTAGATGTTTTAACGGTAAGATTTTGATTTGGATCCGTTATAATGTCCGGTTGTCATGAAACTCATTGTATTGAGTATGATAACTAGTGATAAGATTAAATTATGTTTATGGTGGTTTTAGATCATCCTTTGGGAAGGGTAACCCCAATTCCCAAGGTTGATTGAATGTTAAGATATGAGACTATGATAATTTAGATATGATTGAGAACATGTGTAGGTTAATTTCTACACATGGGTTATTGATGAAAGCCTCAACGAGGTTTTGAATGAAAATAAAGAATGAAACAGGTCAAATGAATTAGATTATATAATAACACAAGTTGTGTGTTCATGTTGTTAAATTATGTTATATGTGAATATATAATAGGAAGAGAAGGTGGAACTAGTTCTAGAAGACCTGGGAAAGAGTTGGAAACTGTTGATAACTCTTCAAATTAAGGTAAGTTACCTATGTGATTGAACTTGTAGTTAAGGACTGGGTGAGTCCATTCTACAAGTGATTGTGTTATACGTGATTGTGGTTATTGTTGTTGCATGATTCACAAGGTGTGTGAACATGTGGTGATCTACGAATGCGTAGATGTTGATTTGGTAATGTGCATGTTTAGATTCACAAGGTGTGTGAACGTATAACTTGCAATTCCAATGTAAAAGATTCACAAGGTGTGTGAACATGTGGTGATCTACAAATGCGTAGATGTTGAATTGGTAATGTGCATGTTTTGATTCACAAGGTGTGTGAACGTATAACTTGCAATTCCAATATAAAAGATTCACAAGGTGTGTGAACATGTGGTGATCTACAAATGCGTAGATGTTAAGTTGGTAATGTGCATGTTTTGATTCACAAGGTGTGTGAACGTATAACTTGCAATTCCAATGTAAAAGATTCACAAGGTGTGCGAACAAATGATAGATTGGAAATGTGCATGTTTTGGTGTAGACGTTTGAAATTCAAGTGTCAAATTGTAAATTGTGAATTTTGTGAAATATGATGCACAATTGGTGTTTTGTGTGTTTATATATGTGTTATATTAAATTATAATGATTGTACATGTATGGGAGATATAATGAGGTTTTGGTTGAAAATGAACCGTTAGTAAATCGTTTTGTATGTGGTTAAATGTTGTCATCAACATTTTATTTGAAACCTCATTAGTGTATCCATATGGTGTTATGGTATACACGTGGTGAATGATGAAGTAATCTTACTTAGTTCTAACGAACTAATGGTGAATTTAAATGTGGTGTTACAGGTACAAAAGAGTAGGGTGGGTGGTGATGGTGATCGGGAATCGAACATGTAGGCTCGTATGGTGGAATAATCTTTAAATAATCGAACTTGTGTGAAGCTTTTGTGTGATAAATGTTTTGTGAAGTTTGTAAACATACTTAAACTTGTTTTAACAGGTGTTGGTAATAGTATGTTTAAAGGTTTGTTAAACACAAAAAGTTTTCTTTTTACTAGGACCTAAACGTAATTTGTTAAAACGTGGTGTAAAATGTCCGGAGGGGACTGAAAGTGACTGGGGTGTCACAGTGACAAACCAGGATCTCAGATCATTAGACATAACGAAGACCTCTATATGATTTTAAAACATACTTTGGTCTAAAACTGTAATATCAAAGTTCTAACGTTGCGGAAGCGTTTTTAAAACAATAACAAACATAACGGTTTGAAAACTGTAAATTACAAAGCAAAGTCTCAAATGTTCAAATCCAAAACAACATAAATGTAAATTGTGCATGCGACTCGATCTCCTAGTCCATGCTTGCTTGATCTTATACCTTAACGTCCTGAGAAAGCATGTAAATCAAGTCAACACAAAGGTTGGTGCATACACAGGTTTGTTTGGTCACAAATGTTTGAAACAACTGTTTGAAATGAAATGTTTGCAGATAACATAATCACACATGCATAGTCATGATAGCTAGTCATTTGTACTATTTACATAAGCGGTCGACACCGAAGCTGACTGTTAGAATGTATTTTGTCTTTCCCACTATTGTCTAGCACAAACAATAGTAATGTGAATTGGCTAGTCAAACACTTGCGTAGACCTACAATCTACCAAGTGAGGTTTGTCAAACCTAATAGATCTATTTCCAACTACCACGCTTTGCACTACGGCAAACTAAACGGTTCGATATGTAAGGACTTGTAATGCTATGTTCGCACTTAATGTAAATAGCTAACTCATGCAAGTGATATGTATCTAAAATGTTTGTTGCACATGTTTTCTCTCCCAAAACAGTTAAAATAAGAAAAGGGGTCGTGTACGCACCTTTGATAGCAATAGAATGATCAAACACACATGCAGTCGCGTAGATAATCCTCTACGAAGAATCTGTGTTTTAACAATAACATACTGTTATTCGTAACGTCAAATTGTGTTTATGGTCACATACGTGTCATCATACATATACCAAGTTGTTTGAAACGTACATACGAAAGCATGTACGGATTTACGCTCGTTCGTTTAAATCGTATACTTATATACGATTATGTTTAAACACGCGTTCTTGTACGCGACTACGATTTCAGGTCGAAATATAAATTTTATTGTTTTGTTAGATTCAGAATTCAATTCTGGTTCCAACGCAATTGGAACGGATCGAATCGGAGTTAAAATGAATAAGTTATGCTTAAAATACTAAAAATAATGTTTTTGTTTAAAACCGGCAGCCCCCGGATTCGAACCTGCGACCCCCCCTTCACAAACCAAGCTTCTTACCAGTTCAGCCCGCTAGGGTATCGCGTTAATACTCCAGAATTAATCCTTTTAAGCATAGTTTCCTGGGTTCCCCTTCGTTTAACCACATCGAACCCACATGCATCCAATTGACCCACGATTTGACCCCGATAGAACCTAAAACCATGGGGCTATTGTTCCATAGATCAAAACGAGTTCACAAGTGGGTTTAATTCGAAAACAATTCGCAATAACCCGATTAATCGGGTTTGTACACATTTGAACCCCAACCCATTGATTCCCAATTCGAATCAATCGAATTAATGATCAATTGTTCCTAGATTCATAGGGTTTTCATTCAACAGAGTCCCACGAACCTTTCTCTACCAATTAATTTGATTTTAAAGCTCGTTTGTATCTAGACCCCCAACCCGTTTTACTCGAAGAACACAAGAATTCGAACTCCTTCCCTTTCGTTGTTGTTTGTTGAAATTGAGATATGATTTTCATTAAGAAGGTGATTCCGAAACTCTCTGTACCATTTGATTTTATTCTTAAACTCGATTTAACAGAAACCCCCAAATCGTTTTTATATGAACCCTAATTGATCGAATTCATACAATTCGATATTGAAAGCCCGAACTAGCATAGGACTATGTTTAGTCGACTCTTTTAGGTAATGTAGAAGTGATTTCTTACCTCGTTTGATGTCGAATTGATGTGGTTCGATTGTAAGCCCTGGTTTTGGCCACCCCGAATCGAAATCTTCTATCTGGAACTGTTGGGATCGAATCTCTGCTTGCAGAAGCTTCTAATAATGCCGACTAAGGTGTGTAGATGCTCAATTTTGTGAAATGTAATCTATAGAATGACTACACTCTTGTGTTTCGGCCTACTCTCTATCGAATCCTTCAATCTGGAACTTCTAGGATGAATTTTTTGTATACAGAATACTCTAAGGATGCCGAATAGTGATTAGGAAACTTCAATTGTATGTTTTGTGATCGGTTTATACGAATTGCTAGTGTTTTGAAACGGTTTTGACTTCCCAATCGTTTATTTGAGTTAAATTCGATGATAATTAGGGGTGTTCATCGGTTCGGTTATCGGTTTATTCGGTTTGTTCGGTTTTTTTGAAAAAAAATCCTATCCGTTAACCGAACCGAATTCAAGAAATGGTTATCCGAACCGAATTCTAACCGAATTCAATTCGGTTCGGTTTCGGTTATAACCGAACAAACCGAATTCAACCGTTCTAACCGAATTCAGTAAAATTCAACCAAAATCTTTATTTTACCCCAAATATTGTCTCCAGCTTGATTTTCAAAATACAACCTATTAAAAGAGTACAATTATAAGAAAAGATAGAGCAACCTATTAAAAAGAACATAAATCACAAACTTTTGAGACTTGAGATCAAACAACCTGTTAAGACTTGGTTTAAACATGAACCAATTAAGTGTGCAACAACTCAAACAACCTGCTTGGCTGCTTGTGTAGTTGTGTGCACTGTGCAGCAACTTAACCCAAAATCCCAACTAATCAAAATCTCTTGCTTGTACAAATAATCCAAAATCACAATCCTAAAAAAAATTTCAAACACACTCCAAAGTTCAAACACAAACCACACTCCAAAGTTCAAACACAAACCACAAACCACTATCCAAAGACCAAACACAAACAAAACATAAATAAAAAGTTCAAATTTTAAACAAAAGTCTAAAATAGATAAAGTCTTTGTCATTTGTCAATGCCACCATGAATAAGGAACTTGAGGTTTCTTCAACTTGTTTTCACTCTTCAATCAATTGGTGTCTTTTTCATCTCTACGAAAATCAACAAATAGATATATGATTAGATATGAAACTTATAAATATAATATAAAAAAGTTTGATAATAAAAAAATATGAAAGTGAGTTAATAACCTTCTTCTAGTTTATCAAGATCTTCAATGCTTTCTTACACATTGCATGCAACACCACTTGAACGAATCCAATCTTGACAGCAAATCAAAGCTTCAACAGCTTGAGTAGTTAAAGAACTCCTAAATGAGTCTAGCACCCTACCTCCTGTGCTAAATGTAGATTCAGAAGCAACTGTTGAAATTGAAATGGCTAAAATATCACGTGCAACAAGTGACAATATAGGAAATGCTGGACTTCTCTTTCGCCACCAGCCCAAAACAGTAAAATCTTGACTTTCAAACCAAGCATCATCTCCTTCAATCTCTTCATTCAAATACCTATTCAACTCAGTCTTTAAATCTTCCGTCACACCTGATTCTGCCTTTTGTCTTTTTACCTCAGCCATTTTCCTCTCTCTTAGTGCTATGAATGTATCATCAACGCTTCCAAATAAACTGAAACTTGTACCGCCTGAAGTATCCTCATTCACAATCTTAGATGATGATGATGAAGCTGAAGCCTTGTTTGGATGCATGTCCGAGTGGATTCTTTTGTAATCATTGAATATTTCTAGCAATGTATTTTCACACAATTGACAAACCTTATCTGTCACACCCCGGGCCGGCGGGAACGGATCGTGTTTTCCCGTCGGGCGGAAGGTTCCCGGGGCGCGATATCTTGAATGATAATCAATTGATCAGATTGTTTACATAGAACATGATAATATAAATGAGAAATGCTAACACATCCATGATATAGAATTACAAGATTAAATTACAATGTATCGTTCATAATTTAATCGAGTAAGTCTATCAAAAGAATCAATATACTATATCTTGTATTTGTACAAGATACACAAAAGATGATTCATTGTTCTTGTCACCAAAAGCATGCAACACAAAATAAAGCTAGGTCTTCTAAAAGTCCACTAGCTTAATCCTTGCATGTATGTATCTACACCTGTTCATCACCTGAGAAAAATGTATTTAAACAAAGTCAACACTAGGTTGGTGAGTTCATAAGTAAGTTAATTGAAAACCTTGATTCATTCACATGCACAATCATAATATGTATTTTGTTACTTGTATGTCGTTTGTTCACTAGTTCACCCAAATGGCTTCTCAATAGTTATATTTACAAGTAATATTTCATCCTAGTAGTGATGCTTATATATAGGGCATATGTAAGGGAACTAAGCGCTAGCCAACATCCCACCACATCACTACTAGAACTCCACAAAACTTGCAATACAACTACTGATTTCCATTCCCAAATCCACTTGTCCATATCGTTCTTGAATCACCTGTGATAACTTGTATAGAATAAGATAATGATGTAATTGTAGTTATCGAACCGGAGTTTAGATAACCATTATATGTTAAGGATATTAGATTTATCAAATCTGTTCCTTCTATTATTCTATATGTGTAGGGTTAACTGTTGTTACACTTTTAAATATTAAGAGTGTTAGTTAACCACTTGCAATTTGTTCTTGAACTATAGTGCATAGAGCCTAAAAGGAATCCATTGAAATCCTCACGTAATCAGATTTCAATGCATCCGATTTACCTCTACCACCTTGTATGTCTAGTGTCCTCAACGAAATCTATTACTAGTAGTGTAACATGAGAGAAGATCATTTTCTCAACCTACTTGTCACTGCAGATTAATATCACCATGTGTCGCTTTCCAGAACCTGACTTGAGGTAGCCCTGTCACTGGTCATACGTTACCGGCCAATGAATCAATACGATCAACATACTAGCCCTACAAGCTAGAGGTTTGTCAAACCTATGGTACCACTATGCTATCGTCGGTTTAGTCACGTCAAACTAACTGGTTAGTGAATTAAAAGGGGCTTACATGATCAACTTGTACAATTGGCACATGATTGAAGTGATATAATACAACAGGTCAATAGTAACTAATTGTAATTGTGTTCATCTGTATTGTTGTTCTCATTGTCATATGTTCTCCATGTTATTAACAAAGTTAAATAAGAGCTTGTCTTATTTCATTATGTTAATCATTTGAATGAATGATGTTGTTATCATGAAGTTACATTATCATGATTATCATTCTTTGTTCCATGTTCTCTTGTAATATGCGTTGAGTTGTAAAGCTAAGTGTTAAAAGGATTTATCCTGTTACACTTACTTAACTCTTGTGTCGAATGTTATTACAAAGATATGTAATATCTTTATAACATTCATTTGTTTGCTTGAAATTGTTCCAATGTCTGTTTATGTAAGAATAACTGAGTGTTATAAGATAAAATCTTATAACTATATTATTCTAATGTGTTGATGAATTTATAAGATATATTATCTTGTTCATCTGATTATCCCTGTCATATCGTGATCATACAAGCATGCATACAATGACAAGCGATAATAAACAGTTAAGTATTATCTAAATCAAAGTATAAATAACAGGTTAAGCAGAACTTTTAAATAAATAAAAGTAAACATGTTTCTCAGCCCCGAGAGTTTAAAATCAGTTAAGATTAAAGAAAAGGGGCATATGAACTCACCTGGTGGTTGTAGGGTTGACTTAGCTTAAAGAAGAAATGCACGCGCTCTTGTTTGAACTTGAGTTTGTTTCACGATCCGGTATTGAATTCACATTGTATGTAACTTATAAGTGTTGAGTGTAATTGCTTAGTGTATGCGTATGTGTGTTAGCCTTAACTTGGCTAACACACGTGAGTCTCGGTAATGATTCGGCCCTTGCTTATTGTTCGTTGATTCTCTAACATCAGATTTCATTAACTTAAATTCGTTATATGGTCGAAATTGTAAGTTATCACTTGAATTTCCTTAATACAAGTTTTATAACTAAGTCCAAGTCATACATATGACTTAGATTTGCAATTTAATTTTGTCTTGCTATCTTGTTCCCACTTGATTTGTAACTTCCCCAGCCATTATAGTTTTAATGTATTAAATTCATCGCCACTATATGAGTCTAAATCCATCTAACCGAATTCAAGTGGGTCCTGGCCCGAATATAGTGAGTGTGTGAACCCAATAGATAAAATGGCCCAATTGGATCTTGTGAGTCAATCCCTGTGGTATTGGGCTTGTGTAAGTATTGTTGGGCTTATTGGGCTAACTCCTACGCGTGGGCCAAGCCATTTGTTGTGGGGCTGAAATAGAATGAAATTGGGCCATGTTTAATGAAGGTGGGCCGCTTGCTTTAATCAATAGGAACTTGGGCCTGTGGACATGGGCCTAAATAAACGAACAAGGGCCTAAATGTTGGCCGAGTGGTTTATTAGACTCAACCGGTTCGTGTAATTCTTGGCATCCACCAGCGAACCCATAGAGAAGGTTCGCCCAAGACAGTGCATGGTTCCGCATTCGACTACAAAGGTTCGCAGCAAATTTGAAAAGGATTCGGCCATTGTTCACGCAGGGTTCAGCTCTGTTGATGTAGGCATAAGGTTCGGCCGAGCAACAAAAGATTCGGTGATGGTTTGCTGGTTCGGCTAAAGGGTTCGGGGGTGAATGGTTCGTTTGTTGATGGTTCGTGGCTCCATACATAATGGTTCGGTGAAGGTTCGGGACATGCACAAGGGTTTGTCTACGTTGAAGCTTTGGCTAAGGTTCGGTAGTGTTGAAAAGGGTTCGGCAACTGTTCACAAGGTTCGTTGACCTGGTGAGGCAGCATGGTTCGGCTGAGATGCTTCAAAGGGTTCGGTGCACTCAACTCAACCAGTAGGGTTCGTGGAGGTCGGAGGTTTGGCTGGCTCATGTCCAGTGGAGGTTCGGCTGTCTCTGTTGCCCAGCGAACCCAGGGTTCGGCTGGGTGTTGATCGGCCGGTTACCCCTCACACACGAACCTGTAGCCGCCATCATCCTCTCCCTCGAGCCCATTACTGTTGCAGTTGTTCCCGAGTCAGTAATCCACCCTAATGAGTTCGGTGAGTGTACAGTTGGTGGAAATGATGCCACAACCGGCTTTGTGGGTGAACAAACAACAAACTTGAGAAAACCCTAATTTTCGATTCTTTCATGGCCTCATACCTCGTTTTTGGCTGGATAAACCTCTAGATCGGTTGTACTTCCTTGTAGAGGACGTCAAGAGCTACGCGTGGGTTCAAGAATCACTCAAATCCATTGAGAAATGAGCAAGATATGGGGTTTTGAAGGTTGAAAATGGTGGTAATTGATGGTGGCCGGAAATTTGAGCTAGAGAAAAGTGGAAAGTGATAAAATGAAGAAATAAGGTTCATTTAGGGTTTTTATATCACGTGTGATGTTCGGGTTCGTTTCGGTTGCTCGGTTCGCGTTTTCGTAACGTATTCTGAACTTTACGCGTATTTAATTGAAATAAATAAAAGAAGATAATTTTAATTAATTTGATGAGTTTCAAAATTGTAAAATGTTAAATATTTTATTTTATTAAATTAATTTCGTTCGTGTCGTGTTTCGTTATCGTTTCGTCGGATCGCGTCACCATCGCGCGTATTCGTTCGAATCGTCATTCGAACGAACACGACTATGGTTTTGCTTTCCGACTTCTGTTTTCTACTTCCCAGTCATCATTTCAGAACGTTAAACTCACAGATATGTTTGTGTGAATCGTCACCCACGCAAACACACTGTCAGTTCGTTATTCTGAAACGACACTGTAAATTATGTTTGTATTGCGTTTCCTCACTGTCGGACTCAACTAAACATCCTGATATCACATGTTTTCACATTGAATTGTCGGCCATCTGATTCCTGTCATCTATGTATATCAGATCGCAACCGATTTGTTTTTGTCATTCGCTTGAACATCGTTGTTTCTCATGTTTAGTTGTGTTAACTGTACTTAGGTTTTCACTTAAATACACACAACTAATGTCTAAATTGAGTGTTGTACTTACAGTATTTAAGTTTACACAAAAATACATACAACTGTTTCTTGTAAATCTGAATTCTGTTAGTGCAAATACTGTGTATACATATGAAATCACACGTAGTTACTGTTGAAAGTACACGTACCGTACGGACTTGCCGGCCGGTCCGCCCAGTATCATTTCCATACATACCACGTAGATTGACCTTAAGGTAAGCCAATTTTGTTCTTGGATCAAAAAGAGATGCAATATACACTAATAAGTTGAATTTCTTAACATCCCCCCAATACTTGTTAAATTTCAATGTCATCGATAGGGCCATAGTTGACAATTGGTCGTCTTTACTTAAAGAACATTGTTTCAAAACACTATCTATAAAGCTAATAGAATCCAGATAAATATTCGAAGTAATGTATATTGTACCTTAATTAAAATAAACAAAGGGAGCTCATGAAAATATTAAACAACTAAGAACATATTATTATAAAAAAATAGTAATTACCTGAAACTCTAAGAGTAAGCTGATAAAAATGTTGAAGAAAACCTCCCAATCTTCTTACGTTTTCCCAATCTGTTGATTCTACAACACCACCCCATCTTGAAGATCACGAGAAAACACATAGTCCTCATCTATAAATCTTTTAAATGCCCTTTCATACTCACATGCAACACTCAACATCAAATAAGTAGAATTCCAACGAGTAGCTACATCTAAAACTAGAGATTTTTGACATTCGAACTTTTCTAACAATGCAAACTCCCTAAATGTTTTCAGTCTCGCTGGTGATATTCTAACCCATCGAACAGCAGCCCTAATGCATTCCACCAAAGTTCCCAACTCCTTAATCCCCTCTTGCAAGATCAAATTGATTATATGTGCCATACACCTCACATGTGGCCATTTTCCTTTAAGAATGCACCTATGACCCCAATTCATCATTTTTCCTACTAAGTACTCAATAGCAACATCATTGCTACTTGCATTATCGACTGTGATAGTCATAACATTTGCAATCCCCACTCAAGCAAACAATTCTCTATAGCTTGTCCGATATCATTTCCACGATGACTAGAAATAGGACAAAAGTTTATCACTTTCTTTTGCAAATTCCAATTTTCATCAATATAATGTGCAGTGAGGCACATATAATTGATACGTTGCAAAGAAGTCCATGTATCAGTTGTCAAACATACTCTAAGAACTGACTTTTTCATTTGAGATTTAAGATTAGCTTTTTCATCTATATATAACTGATAGCAATCTCTTCTAATCGTGCTTCTAGATGGAATTAAAAGGGCTGGCTGGCATATTCGCATACATCTCCTAAATCCCTCATTTTCAACAAACTTGAATGGCAACTCATCGACAATCAACATCTCTGTTATTGCTCTCCTAATTTTTTTTTGTCAAACTTAAAAGATTGTAAGTTAACTTTACTATCCCCTGTTTCCTCATCCTCCTCTATGCTAAATGCAAGATTTGACTGACCGGTGGTACTATTGGAAGGATTTCCCTACATACCAAAATATGACCACGCATATTGGATGTACCATAATTTTTAGAATGAGAAGCATAATTTACAGGACAATACTTACATTGTGACCTTGTTGTCCATTTTCATCAAGATACTTGGTGAAATGATTCCATAACAGTTGATCTTGGATTATAAGTCTTTCTTTCCTTCTTTCGCTTCAGCCGAGTTAAGATTACTCGGATTGGAGTCACCCTCTATAGACATAATCTGTAATTTTATATCCATCATTAATTTTTATGTGCATAATTGAATCCAAT
>SZYD01002537.1:0-37689 GCA_009363875.1 Mikania micrantha
ACTCATTTGGAATGAAGTTGGCTCATAGAATTAACTCACACAAGTCCAAATGGCCCATATTTCCCTTGAATTGGGCCCACAATAGCTTCGGCCCAATTGATCCAGGCCCATGTTGCCAACACTTTATTGTGCTCAGGGCCTGAGAGAAATCCCTTGGGCCCATCTAGTTTGGCCCATGACCCACAAAATGTGATTCAAGGCCACCATTTGGGCCAAAAGCTCAAATTCAAGGCCCACAATGTTTCAGCCATTCTAATCCAGGCCCAACTTGGCCCATGAGTTCTTTTGGCAAAGGCCCGAGACAAATCCACCATGGGGCCCATCAAATCTACCCGAGGCCCACAGAAAAACCGATTCAAGGCCCATTTTGAAGCCCTTGTCCTTCCTTTTGGAGCCACTTTGTCATTCTATTGGTCAAACAACCCATTTCTGGCCCATATCAATTCCAACAGTCTTGCATGACTCTAGGCCCAACAAATATAGCCAAGCCCACCTTGGGCCCAATAGATTCCTTGGAGCCCAAAAAGGCCCAAAAGGCCACCTGAACCCTAGTTTTGTAACTGTTGGCAAGAGGCCTTAATCATGATTCAACACCTAATATCATTGGCCCAACCTAAATTGTTGGCCCACATGACTAAAGAACTATTGTAACTCTTTAACCCCAACATAACAAGTATGATAACTAAGGGATTTACTATCAAAACGGCAATTTTTTGCAATAAGGTCTTGTAACATATAACATGACTTCATGAAACTCACAAATGGGCTTTAATACAAGTTAGAAAAGAAAGATAAATCACAAGAAAGTCGTACTGGATTACAAGAAACAATACAAACAAGATGGGCCAACAGAGACCGAAGACTTTAAGTGTTGGCCAAAGATTATGGCTAAACACATACATCACAATAAAATCCCTATATTCATACTAATAAGTTATGAACATCATGAATCAATACAGGATCGTGAAAATACAACTCAAGTACAATCAAGAGCGCGTACATTCTTGTTTAAGCTAAGTCAAACACAACAACTACAAGGTGAGTTCATATGCCCCTTTTATTTTAAATCTTTACTGATTTTAACTCTCGGGGCTGAGAAACATGTTTGCTTTTATTTATTTAAAAGTTTGCTTAACATGTTATTTATACTTTGATTTTGATAATATTAAATTGTTTATTATCGTTATCATTGTATGCATGCTTGTATGATTATGAGATAACAGGGAAACTCATATGGTTATGATAAGATTATTCTAATCATCAACACATTATAATAACTTAGTTATAAGATTTAACTTATAACACTTAGTTATTTCCACATAATCAAGTACTTAAACAATCTACACTTAATTGTAAAACAAGAACATTCCCACATGGATACTTTGGGAATACATGGATTCAGTAAATGACGATTCTTATCATTTACAGTAAATGACGATCATGATAACGTAACTTCATGGGATTCTTGTCATTTACACATATTTAACATAACGTAATAAGACATTTCTTATTCGACTTTGTTAACACACGAGAACATTCCACACACATCACGGATACTTTGGGAACGTATGGATTCAGTAAATGACGATTCTTATCATTTACAGTAAATGACGATCATGATAACGTAACTTCATGGATTCTTGTCATTTACACCCGATTATCATAACGTAATAAGACAAGTTCTTATTCGACTTTGTTAATCACTGAGACAATCCCACACGGAAACTTTGGGATCACACGGCGGGATAGGAGAGAATGGAATGCATTTTAATCTGATTACGTGAGGATTCAAATGGATTCCATTCGGATTCTATACGTTGCATTTGGAGACATATGATGAACAGTTAACTAATACTTTTAATTAAATTAAAAGTTATCATAAAAGTTAACCTCACAAGTAATAGAATAATATAAGGATCAGATTTAAATAATCTAATTCCTTAATTTGATGAGGGTTTATCATACTTCGGTTTGATAACAAAACCCCTCTTACCATATCATTATTCTACACATGCTGATACAATGGACAATACAGATAGTTGGGAAGTGGATATCTTTAGTTGTATCGCAAGTGGTGTGGAGTTTGGTTAAGTATGTGGTGGGATAGCGTCTGGGCTTGACCCTTTCGTGATTCCCTATATATAAGCATACTTAGCTAGGCGATATACTACTTGTACATATAACTAAGGAGAGCCATTGGGTGGAACAGATGAACAAATATACAAGCACAGTTATACAGTTAATACATTGTGAATGTGTGCATGATCAGTTCAATGGTTTTCAATTGACTTACTTATGAACTCACCAACCTAGTGTTGACTTTGTTTAAATTACATGTTTTCTCAGGTGACGGACAGGTGTAGACACTATATGCAAATGATAAGCTAGTGGACTCATAGAAGACCTAGCTTTCTTTTGATTGCATACATTTTGATATGACAGAATACTGAATCACTTTTGTATATCTTGTACAGATCAAGATATAAACTCATTGATTCTTTTTGATTAGATTTACTTAGTTAAATTATGAAGTACAATGTAATTTAACTTTGTAATTCTATTTCATGTCATGATTAGCATTTCTCATTTATATCTCATGTGCTATGTAAACAATCTGATCATTTGATTATCAACACAATGATATCGCGCCCCGGGAACATTCCGCCCGACGGGAAAACACGATCCGTTCCCGCCGGCCCGGGGTGTGACAGATTGGTATCAGAGCCATGGTTATAGAGAAATATAGGTCATATTACTTAACGGTTGGCCTAGACTATAACCTAGGGACCCTCATGTAGAGTTCTTATAATATAGGATTCTATTTGCATATGTCTTCTGCTTCTGATCACTGCACTAACCGATTTTCTTTCGGTTATGATCAGAATGCCGCCACGAAGACACCACCTCTACTACCGCTGACTCAAGGTTCAGCTCCGCACTCTTCGACACCGACACCGCCAGACTCTCCTACACAAGCACCTCCACCTCCTCCTCCGCCACCACCAGCGTATCAGTTGGACCCTGCTACTGTGGCACTGGCTACTCTTCTTACAAGCCAACTGAGGGAAGTGATTCCAGAAATGATGAACCGGATCAACAACAACAACAGTAACAACGTTGCTAACTCATCTGGAGAAGGCAGCGGTAACACCAGACAGAGTCAGGACTATGCCTACAAGAACTTTGTAGGCTGCAAGCCACCCAGTTTCAGTGGTAGCGAGGGCGCAGTCGGACTGATCCAGTGGATTGAGAAGATGGAGGCTACTCTCGACATCAGTGGCTGTCCTGAACAGAATAGGGTAAAGTATGCTGCGGGATCATTTAGCAAGCGAGCGTTAACCTGGTGGAACGCTCAGGTATCAATCAGAGGCCGGGATGAGGCCCAGGCCATGCCGTGGAATGAATTCAAGGCGATGTTGAGGGCGGAGTTTTGCCCAAGAAATGAACTGAAAAAGGTTGAGACTGAACTACTCAATCTGGAGATGATTGGTGTTGGGCATCTGGCTTACACCACAAGATTTCATGAGTTGGCCACTTTAGCACCTGATGTGGTGCCGACACTTGAGAAGAGGATTGAGCGTTATGTTGGTGGATTACCGCCCAGTATCCGAGGTCATGTGATTTCTGCTCACCCTACCACCATGGAATTAGCTGTTACACTGTCAGCATCTCTGACAGATATGATGGTTGCCTCTGGAGCATTCAAGAAGGAGGCTGACTCAGCCAAGGCTGGAAATTCCAAGAAGTCGGATAAACGTCCGGCTAAGAAACAGAAAGTGGTTAGAAACTTTGCTGCCACTACTCAAACTCCGATGCGCAATCAACCACCACCATTGGAGATCAGGAAGCCATACACTGGCACTGCACCTTTGTGCAACTCATGCCAGTACCATCATCTACCAAATGTTCCGTGCAGACACTGCACCAACTGTGGAAGATTTGGTCACACAGCAAACTACTGCAGGAGTCAGAGGACTCAGAACAGAAACAACAATGCAGCCACTGCTGCTGCTGCTACCGATCACAGGTCTTGCTACAACTGTGGTGAACCTGGTCACTTCTCTCGGGATTGCCCTAAGAGAAAATCAACAACAGGCTCAAGCACCAAGAGGAAGAGCCTTTCAGATCGGAGCAGCTGCTGCTAGACAGGACCCGAATGTCATTACGGGTACATTTCTTCTATCTGATTTTTATGCATCTATATTATTTGACACTGGTGCGGATCAGAGTTTTATCTCATCCGATTTTGCTAGCCATCTTAATCATGCTGAGGAATCATTAGACTCCCCTTATAGTATTGAGATAGCTAATGGCAAACAGATTACAGTTGACACAGTACTTAGGAATTGCCCACTAACACTTGGTGATCATACATTTTCCATCGACTTGATACCGATGGAGCTGGGCAGTTTCGACATTATCATCGGAATGGATTGGCTATCTCTTAACCGAGTTGAGTTCATCTGTTCCGATAAACTATTACGCATTCCTATGGAGAACAATGAAGTTTTGGAGATTCGTGGAGACCAAGCGAAACGCAGTATCAAGATAATTTCGTGCATGAAAGCTCGCAAGTGCTTACGGAAACAATGTGCTGCATTTCTAGCCCATGTGATTCAGAAAGACAAGAAAACAATCAAGATTCAAGATGTGCCAGTCGTGAGAGATTTTGCAGAAGTGTTTCCGGATGACTTACCGGGACTACCACCTGAGAGATCAGTACAGTTTCGAATCGATTTGATTCCGGGGCAACTCCTGTAGCCAAGTCTCCCTACAGACTCGCACCATCGGAGATGCAAGAGTTGTCTAACCAGTTGCAAGAACTTCTCGATAAAGGATTCATCCGACCGAGCTTTTCCCCGTGGGGAGCTCCGGTTCTTTTTGTCAAAAAGAAGGATGGAACTTTCAGAATGTGCATTGATTATCGAGAGCTCAACAAACTCACCATCAAGAATCGGTACCCGTTACCGAGGATTGATGATTTGTTTGATCAGTTACAGGGAGCACAGTATTTTTCAAAGATAGACCTGAGATCAGGTTACCATCAGCTCCGGATACAAGAGGAAGACATACCAAAGACGGCCTTTCGTACCCGATATGGACATTATGAATTCATGGTGATGCCATTTGGATTAACGAACGCACCGCGGTGTTCATGGACTTGATGAACCGGGTGTGCAAGCCGTATCTAGATCAGTTTGTGATCGTCTTCATCGACGATATACTGATTTACTCAAAGAACGAGAAAGAACATGAACAAAATCTCAGGACAGTTTTGGAGCTTCTAAAAGAAGAACAACTCTATGCCAAATTCTCTAAATGTGAATTTTGGTTAAGGGAAGTTCAGTTTTTGGGTCACGTGATTAACAGTAATGGTATTCATGTGGATCCTGCCAAGATAGAAGCGATTAAGAATTGGGATGTGCCTACGACACCGACAGAGATTCGATCATTTTTGGGATTGGCAGGTTATTACCGGAGATTCATTTCGAACTTCTCTAAGATAGCCTTGCCTCTCACCAAACTCACACAGAAGTCTGAACCTTTTGTGTGGACTTATAAACAAGAAGAGGCATTCCAGACACTGAAACAAAGATTGTGCAATGCTCCAATCCTAACACTCCCAGAAGGCAGTGATGACTTTGTAGTTTACTGTGATGCTTCCCATCAGGGACTCGGATGTGTTTTGATGCAACGAGACAAAGTCATTGCTTATGCCTCACGACAGCTGAAGATACACGAGAAGAATTACACGACGCATGATCTTGAACTGGGAGCTGTAGTTTTTGCACTAAAGATTTGGAGACATTACCTCTATGGTACCAAATGCACTATCTTCACAGATCACAAGAGTTTACAACACATATTTGATCAGAAGGAGCTTAACATGAGACAGAGACGTTGGGTTGAGCTCCTGAACGATTACGATTGTGTGATCAAATACCATCCGGGCAAAGCAAATGTTGTTGCAGATGCTTTGAGTCGGAAAGAAAGAGTCAAACCCTTACGCATTCGCGCTATGGGAATGACGGTGCAAACAAGTTTGAGAGATCACATTTTACAAGCACAACGAGAAGCAGTGGCAAGAAACAATTTGAAACACGAGCTCGATTGTGGAGCCGAGAAACATTTTGAGACAAGACAAGATGGAGTTATCTACTATCTGGATCGTGTTTGGATTCCGACAGTAGATGAACTTCGAACACTTATCCTTGACGAGGCACACAAGTCACGTTACTCAGTTCATCCTGGTGCCGATAAGATGTACCAAGATCTTAGGTCATTTTATTGGTGGCCGGGCATGAAAAAAGACATTGCCACTTATGTTGGCAAATGTCTCACATGTGCCAAAGTTAAAGCTGAACACCAGAAACCTTCGGGTTTGCTGGAACAACCAGAAATACCACAATGGAAGTGGGAACAAATAGCTATGGATTTCATTACCAAGCTACCCCGCACTTCCAGCGGATACGATTCTATTTGGGTCATCATTGATCGATTGACCAAATCCGCACACTTCTTGCCAATCAGAGAGACTTACAAGATGGAGAAACTTGCAAGACTATACATTGATGAGATAGTAGTAAGACATGGCGTGCCATTGTCTATTATCTCTGACCGGGACAGTCGATTCACTTCGCGGTTCTGGCAATCATTACAACAATCCTTAGGAACAAGTGTTAACTTGAGCACTGCTTATCATCCACAAACGGATGGACAAAGCGAACGCACCATTCAAACCCTAGAGGATATGTTGAGAACATGCATCCTAGACTTCGGTGGAAGTTGGGACACACATTTACCACTCATTGAGTTCTCCTACAACAATAGCTACCACAGCAGCATCGGATGTGCTCCTTTTGAAGCACTCTATGGTAGAAAATGTCGGTCTCCAATTTGTTGGACCGAGGTGGGAGACAACAGAATAACTGGGCCTGAACTTATTCAGGAAACTACTGATAAGATAGCTCAGATACAACGACGATTACAAGCAACACGTAGCCGCCAAAAGAGTTACGCAGACAAACGGCGCAAGCCTTTGGAATTCGATGTGGGTGATCGAGTCATGTTGAAAGTGTCCCCATGGAAAGGCGTAGTCCGTTTTGGGGCTAAGGGCAAACTAGCACCTCGGTATGTCGGACCGTTTGAGATTACTCAACGCATAGGTCCTGTGGCATATAGACTCAGACTCCCTGATGAACTCAGTGGAGTACACGATGTGTTTCATGTATCAAATCTCAAGAGGTGTCTAGCAGATGAAACATTAATCATACCGTTGGAAGAAATACAAATTGATGAACAACTACATTTCATTGAGGAACCTGTAGAGATTATGGAACGTGAAGTCAAGAGACTGAAACGAAGCCGTATCCCTATTGTAAAGGTTCGATGGAACTCCAAGCGTGGACCAGAGTTTACCTGGGAACGCGAGGACAACATGAAAGCAAAGTATCCCCATTTGTTCGAGAATTGAAGCCCGGCTTTGATGCTTAAATTTCGGGACGAAATTTCTTTAACAAGGGGAGACTGTAACAGCAAGTGCCAGATCGTCCGGCAAGTCCGTACGGTATGTGTACTTTCACTGTATTCTATGTGTGCATACGTAAGCTTAAACAGTACTTGTATTAACAGAATCCTAAATACAAGAAATCGTTGTATGTATTTTCGTATAAACTTAAATACATTAAGTACAACGTACAATTGAAACATTAGTTGTGTTTATTAAGTGAAAACTTAATTACAGTTAACACAACAAAACATGAGAAACAACGGAATTCAAACAATATTCAGAAACATATCGGTTGCGATCTGATGTCCACAGATGACAGGAATCAGATGACCGACAATTCAGTACAAAAACAGTGTGAAATCATGATGTATAGTTGAGTCCGACAGTGAGGAAACACAATTAACACATAATGCAGCGTTATTTCAGAATGACGAACTGACAGTGTGTTTGCGTGAGTGACGATTCACACAAACATATCTGTGAGTTTAGAATTCTAAAATAATGACTGAAAAGTAGAAAACAAAAGTCAGAAAGCAAAACCATCGTCGTATTCGTTCGGGTGACGATTCGAACGAATTACGCGCGAAGGTTACACGATCTGACGAAACGAAAACGAAAACACGTCACGAACGAAAATAATTTAATAAAATTAAATAAATAACATTTTACAATTTTGAAACTCATCAAAAATAATTAAATTAAAATCCTTGTATTTAAATCCATTTAAATTACGCGTAATTTTCCGGAAACGTAACGAAAACGCGAACCGAGCAACCGGAACGAACCCGAACACCACGCGGGTATAAAAACCCAAAAATGAGTGTATTTTACTCATTTTCATCATCTTCATCCTCTCTCCTTCTAAAATTTCCGGCCAAAAAGAAAACCCTCCATTTCTACACCTTCTCTCCTCCATATCTCCCTCATTTCTCAACCAAATCACACCATTCTTGAACCTACTTGAAGCTCTCATCATTCTCTACACAAAAGTACAAAGAATCGACTCTAAAGGTCACGGAATCGAGGTAAAAATCGCGGTCAAAGGTCACGAGTTTTAGGGTTTTCACCCTTCTTCTACCTTTTAAACCCTAATCCGGTTTTCATTTTACAAGGTGTAAACCACGACCACCAAACGGCTTCAGTAGCCTACCCCCTTCCTAAGATCACCTGGAACCTTGACCTAGACAGTGGAGTTCGAACCATGGCCTGCTCACAGCTCCACGAATGAGCCATGGCCGAAGGAGGCTCATGCGCCGAATGAACACTCTCATTCGCCCATGTGCCATTCGCCGCCTCCCTCCATTCGACCACCAACTAGCGAATGAGCCTTCATTCGCCAACAGGCTAGTCGCCAGTAACCATTCGGCCACAGGTTCCATCGGCATGAACCATTCGCCACTGCCATCCCATGGGACCGAGCCACACCCTTCATTCGATAGTATGTTCCCATGTGATCATGCAAGACATACGGCTGGGAAACCCTAAACGGCCAAGAACACGAAACCAGTAAACCATCTGGGCCCAAAAGACTACTCCAGGCCAATGTTCACAAACCCAGCACCTCTTTGGCCCAACAACAGTAACTGGTGGCCCAGAACTTTTGTTCGGCTTAGGTGGCCCATCGGATAGCAGGCCCAACATCAATCAGATATGGCAACGACCATGTTTGACTCAGGTTATGGCCTTCGGCCCACGTAGGATTCTCAACCTCAAAACGTTAGCCAACCATCCTAAGCCCAAGAAGCCCACTGCTGGCCCAAGGAAAATAAGAAGCCATTTCAGGCCCAAGCTCCATTTTAGTCCAACATGACCCAGAATAAGCTATTATAATCATTTAACTCATTTGGAATGAAGTTGGCTCATAGAATTAACTCACACAAGTCCAAATGGCCCATATTTCCCTTGAATTGGGCCCACAATAGCTTCGGCCCAATTGATCCAGGCCCATGTTGGCCCAACACTTATTGTGCTCAGGGCCTGAGAGAAATCCCTTGGGGCCCATCTAGTTTGGCCCATGACCCACAAAATGTGATCCAAGGCCACCATTTTGGGCCAAAAGCTCAAATTCAAGGCCCATCACTGTTTCAGCCATTCTAATCCAGGCCCAACTTGGCCCATGAGTTCTTTTGGCAAAGGCCCGAGACAAAATCCATGGGGCCCATCAAAATCTACCCGAGGCCCACAGAAAACCGATTCAAGGCCCATTTTGAGGCCCTTGTCCTTCCTTTTGGAGCCACTTTGTCATTCTATTGGTCAACAATCCATTTCTGGCCCAATATCAATTCCAACAGTCTTGCATGACTCTAGGCCCAACAAATATAGCCAAGGCCCACCTTGGGCCCAATAGATTCCTTGGAGGCCCAAAACAAGGCCCAAAAGACCACCTGAACCCTAGTTTTGTAACTGTTGGCAAGGCCTTCATGATTCAACACCTAATATCATTGGCCCAACCTAAATTGTTGGCCCACATGACTAAAGAACTATTGTAACTCTTTAACCCAACGCTAACAAGTATGATAACTAAGGGATTACTATCAAAACGGCAATTTTTGCAATAAGGTCTTGTAACATATAACATGACTTCATGAAACTACAAATGGACTTTAATACAAGTTAGAAAGACAAGAATAAATCACAGAAAGTCTACGGATTACAAGAACCAATAACAAACAATGATGGGCCAACAGAGACCGAAGACTTTAAGTGTTGGCCAAAGATTATGGCTAACACATACATACACATAAAATCCCTATAATTCATACTAATAAGTTATGAACATCGTGAAATCAATACAGGATCGTGAAAATACACTCAAGTACAATCAAGAGCGCGTACATTCTTGTTTAAGCTAAGTCAAACACAACAACTACAAGGTGAGTTCATATGCCCCTTTTATTTTAAATCTTTACTGATTTTAACTCTCGGGGCTGAGAAACATGTTTACTTTTATTTATTTAAAAGTTTGCTTAACATGTTATTTATACTTTGGTTTGATAATATTAAATTGTTTATTATCGTTATCATTGTATGCATGCTTGTATAATTATGAGATAACAGGGAAACTCATATGGTTATGATAAGATGATTCTTAATCATCAACACATTATAATAACTTAGTTATAAGATTTAACTTATAACACTTAGTTATTTCCACATAACCAAGTACTTAAACAATCTACACTTAACTGTAAAAACAAGAATATTCCCTCATGGATACTTTGGGAATACATGGATTCAGTAAATGACGACTCTTATCATTTACAGTAAATGACGATCATGATAACGTAACTTAATGGGATTCTTGTCATTTACACATATTTAACATAACGTAATAAGACAAGTTCTTATTCGACTTTGTTAAACACACGAGAACATTCCCACACGGATACTTTGGGAACGTATGGATTCAGTAAATGACGATTCTTATCATTTACAGTAAATGACGATCATGATAACGTAACTTCATGGGATTCTTGTCATTTACACCCGATTATCATAATGTAATAAGACAAGTTCTTATTCGACTTTGTTAATCACATGAGACAATCCCACACGGAAACTTTGGGATCACACGGCGGAATAGGAGAGAATGGAATGCATTTTAATCTGATTACGTGAGGATTCAAAATGGATTCCATTCGGATTCTATACGTTGCATTTGGAGACATATGATGAACAGTTAACTAATACTTTTAATTAAATTAAAAGTGTATCATAAAAGTTAACCTCACAAGTAATAGAATAATATAAGGATCAGATTTAAATAATCTAAATTCCTTAATTTGATGAGGGTTTACCAATACTTCGGTTTGATAACAAACCCCTCTTACCATATCATTATTCTACACATGCTGATACAATGGACAATACAGATAGTTGGGAAGTGGATATCCTTAGTTGTATCGCAAGTGGTGTGGAGTTTGGTTAAGTATGTGGTGGGATAGCGTCTGGGCTTGACCCTTTCGTGATTCCCTATATATAACATACTTAGCTAGGCGATATACTACTTGTACATATAACTAAGGAGAGGCCATTGGGTGGAACAGATGAACAAATATACAAGTAACAGTTATAACAGTTAATACATTGTGAATGTGTGCATGATCAGTTCAATGGTTTTCAATTGACTTACTTATGAACTCACCAACCTAGTGTTGACTTTGTTTAAATTACATGTTTTCTCAGGTGACGGACAGGTGTAGACACTATATGCAAATGATAAGCTAGAGGACTCATAGAAGACCTAGCTTTCTTTTGATTGCATACATTTTGATATGACAGAATACTGAATCACTTTTGTATATCTTGTACAGATCAAGATATAAACTCATTGATTCTTTTTGATTAGATTTACTTAGTTAAATTATGAAGTACAATGTAATTTAACTTTGTAATTCTATTTCATGTCATGATTAGCATTTCTCATTTATATCTCATGTGCTATGTAAACAATCTGATCATTTGATTATCAACACAATGATATCGCGCCCCGGGAACATTCCGCCCGACGGGAAAACACGATCCGTTCCCGCCGGCCCGGGGTGTGACATGGATGAACCTATGAAATAGACAAACCTATTTCAGGTTCAAGAACCTTACTATCAAACTAACCTACATTTTAGATGCGAACCTTTTTGGTCCAACGAACCTTTGACCATCAGAGGTTCAGTCATTGATTTAGAAAAGGTTCGGCCCGAACCTTTTTGAATCAAATGAACACGCACATTCAAACGAACCTGTTTGAAATCCAGTTCAAAATACAAATTTACAAATTAGATGAAAATAACTACATCCATAGGTTCGCAAACAGTCGATTAACAACTTTAATGAAAACAATTTTTATCAAACTTAGATTTAAACTAATTTATTCAACAATTTTAGGTTCGACTAACTGGACTTAGATCTTAAATTTCTACAAATCTAGTAGGTGAAAAATCAATCTATATACCCTTTTGAATTCACAACAACAAACCAAATCTAATGATCTATGGCAATCCCACTGATAATCACAAAATCGAAAAAATCAAAATCAACAAGCAGAGGTTCGTTTTTGAGACAAAACAATGAAAGTGACGAAGCTGTTTCACCAACCTTCAACTTTATACGTTCTCAAGTTTCACACGAACCTGTAAAACAAAATCTTTCAATGAACCTGTAAGCAAACCTTGTTTGACAAACATGTTATCAAACCTATTGGATGAACCTCCCAGCAAACCTTTTGAACGAACCTTTCCACAAACCTTCTGAACGAACCTATCCACAAACCTTCTGAACGAACCTATGATCAAACCTAACATAGGTTTGGCCCAACAATTTCACACATTTTCACAAACCTTTTGATATTTTCAATTTTTCAGATTTAATCAAAAATTTTCAAACAAAACAAAATTTGGTGTTTCAGAGTTAAAAACAAATAATCAATAATTATTGATTCAACATCAGATATTTAAAAATATTTTTGGATTTTAAAATTTTATATTAAAACACACCAAAATTTTAAATTTGTAATAAAATTGAAATGAAACATGAAAATGAATGAAACAAACACATATTTTTGATGAGAAAGATCCAGACGTGAGATCATATTGCATTACAATTATCTGCACAAACTGATTGAATTAATGAATGTGTTAATTAGCAAATCATAATTCAAAGATGATTGTCAGTATATGAGTCCAAATTAAATTTAATTACTTAGTTAAGATATCAAATGAAATCAAAACAATCAAATACTTTATATTCCTCATTCACTTGAACACATCCCCCGTTTTGTGAATAATTAATCAAACAATAATGTTCTTGAAACAATTTAATTCAAATGTAACTAGTTTGATCATGCAAAAACAAAATAGAACTTCTTTTTGAAAATAATAAAATGTAAAACAATTTGAAATTGTTCAAGATCTTGGAATCAAGGTTGATACTTTCATATGCTCAGATGATCCAGATAATGAAGTAAACAATAATTTAAGATTAAGATTTTAACAATCAGATCGATATTTTCATATACGTAGAAATTGTCCAAATCTTAATCAAACCAAGAAAACTAATTTGAATTGTTTAAAGCTATAACAATCAGGTCGATACGTAAGTATACACAAAGAAAGTTTCAGCTTTAAACGAAAATAAAAGAAAATCAAATTTAGAATTTATTTTAAAATTTGACACATGATCAAAACTAGCAATTAATCATAATTTTGTAAGATTAAAAACCATGCTTTCAGGACAAAGCTAAGCACTGTATCCTAAGCAACTGTTTCCCCACAAAGTAAAATCATAATTTTGTCAAATGTTATCTCAACTAAGTTATAAACCTACCAACATATCATACTAAGTAATTGTAAATGCTCTTTATATTTATGTTCTTGTATGATTCAGATGTGCTTCTGATTATTACAATGTACTATCATTTCTCACTAGGTCGAATCCATTTCTCAAAATTTTAATTTTTTAATGTTTTTGAATTTTTAAATTTTATATTGTTTTTGTGTTTTTGAGTTTTCAAATGTTTTTGATTTTTCAAATTTTCTCCCTCTAAAACCTAAAAAACAAACCAAACAAAATAAAAAATAAAGAAAATATCTGATGTCAATTCAATAAAAATTGATTATGATGGAATTTGATTTGATATGACCTCACCCATGACCCGAATTCCATTGAGTTTGAGTAGATACTCAAAACGAGTTTTTATCAAAAGCCTTGGTGAGAAGATCTGCACGTTGCTCATTTGTGTGTATCTTCACCGCATAAATAAGTTCTTTTCATAGCAATCGCGTATGAAATGAAACCGAATATCAATGTGTTCGCAAATGATACACTGGATTTTTAGTAAGAGCAATGGCAGCCTCATTATCAACATGTATCAGGGTATTAAGAAAATTCAAACCATAGTCTCTCATTTGTTTTTGTATCCATAATACTTGTGAACAACAACTGGCAGCAGCGACATACTCAGCTTCACAAGTTGATGTAGCCATAGAAGTTTGCTTTTTACATTGCCAAGAGACCAATATTTCCCCTAAAAATTGTGCACCACCAGTTGTGGATTTAGTATCTGTCTTGCATCCTCCATAATCGGAGTCACTGTAAGCATTGAAGGAAAAGTTATCATCCTTAGGATACCACAGACCGGTGTCTGGTGTACCCTTCAGATAACGAAGAATTCGTTTGACTGCTATCAAATGTGACACCTTAGGTTTAGATTGATATCTTGCACAAATACTTGTAGCAAAAACAATATCTGGTCTTGAGGCTGTTAGATACATCAAACTTCCAATAATTCCACGATAAAGTGTAGGATCAATTAACTCCCCCGAAATATCAGGCACAATCCCGTGATTGGGCTGAATGGGTGTGGAAATTGGTTTTGAATCAAGCATGCTAAACCGCTTTAGCATATCTTGAGTATATTTAGTTTGATGAATGAAAATTCCATTATCAGTTTAATCAACTTGTAAACCCTGAAAAAACTTGATATCTGACATCGCACTCATCTCAAATTTATCAATCATCACCTCTTTGAATTCCAAGCACATTTGTTCATCGGTAGATCCAAAAATGATGTCATCCACATAGATCTGAACAAGAAGAATGTCCTTGACCTTTTCCAGAAAAAACAAAGTTTTGCAATCTGACCCCTATTGAACCCGTGTTCAATAAGGTGAGTCGATAAAGTCTCATACCAGGCACGCGGATCCTGATGAAGAAACATACAGTGCTTTGTCCAAGAGGTAAACCTGATCCCAATGAATAGGATCCTCAAAGCCCGGTGGCTGACAAACATACACTGTTTCCTTCAAAGAACCATACAGAAAAGTAGATTTAACATCCAACTGAAATACTTTGAACTTCTTATGGGAAGTAAAAGCAAGAAAAAGCCGAATTGCTTCTAATCGTGCCACAGGTGCAAAAACCTCATCATAATCAATTCCCTTAACTTGTCGAAAAACCTGAACCACTAAACGAGCTTTGTTTCGAATTACACCTCTGTCATCTCGTTTACATCGCAACACCCATCGTGTGCCAATCTTTTTCTCTCCTTTTGGAAAATGTACCAAATACCAAACCCCCAACTTGCGAAATTGATTCAATTTTTCTTGCATAGCCTCCACCTAGGCCGGATCACGCAAAGCTTTAGTCACAGTCTTTGGCTCTATTTGAGAAATAAATGCGGAATGCATCCAGAGCTTTTGACTGCCATGAGCTTTCTCTGACTCAACATACATACTTTCCTCATTTGTGAGTTGATAGCGTGTCTGCTCTCCTGCATTAGGATCTCCTATAATTTGATCAATCGGATGATTAACATGAACACGTGTGACAGGCAATTGCGGTACAACCACATCACGATCCAGATTGTTGATATTCTGATCAGTATCTTTATCATGGGAGATAGCATCTTCAAAAACCTCATTTTCTTCCTCTGATGACCAATCTTCATTAATAACTTATGAAGTACCTTCTGCATGTGGTATAATGACTTCATCTCCAGGTTGATGAGAAATACCTTGTTCATTTGAATTCTGCAAATCATACAACATTTGTAAGGTTATTTCATCATCAGAAACAGTTGAAGACATATTAAAAGACTCAAACAACTTATTGTAATTGAAAAGCCAATCTGGACCCTTCCTGTTTGGTATAGGTGTATGTCGTTGGACATCCACATGATACCACAATTCCACAACACACGTACGTCTGTTAAACACACGTTTGTTTGGAAGACTATAGCCAAGAAAGGAACCCTCTTCAACTTTAGAATTGAATTTTGAATCCTTCTTTAGCATTATACTAGGAGCCCCAAAAGGTTCCAAGTGTTCCATATTGGGCTTTCGATTTTGAAGCAATTCATAACAAGATTTATTGTGTCTTTTGACAATTAAAACTCTTTTAAGGGTAAAACAAGCAGTAGCCACAGCTTCAATCCAAAAACAAATGGGAAGTTTAGAATCAGCTAGCATCGTTCTCGCATATTCAATCAGAAACCTGTTCTTTCTTTCAGCTACACCATTTATCTGAGGTTCATATGGTGCACTGAATTGCTGCTGAATGCCTTTGGAATTACAAAATTCCTCCATTTGATGATTTTTGAACTCAGTCCCATTGTCAGATCTTATATGCCTCACCCTAAACTTAAATAAAGTCTCCAACCTATTTATCAACAAAACAAAGTTTTCATAAGTATCTGATTTATGTTGCAAAAACATAACCCATGAAAATCTTGAAAAGTCATCAGTCACCACAAAACAATAAATTCACCACCTATACTCTTCACATTGATGGGTCTAAAAGATCCATGTGAAGAAGTTCAAGAGGCATGTCAATAGAAAAAAATTTCTTTGTTTTGTGAGACTTCCTTTTCAATTTACCCATTTTACATGAAACACACACATCTGGAAGTTTAAAATGTTTTACAGGTACACCATCAACTAAATGATTATGCACAAGATGATTCATTTTCCGGATGCGAATATGTCCCATCCACCTGTGCCATGAACGTGTGTCCTGTTCAATAGCTTTGGACATCAGGCATGTTTCCACACTATTTACTGTCTCCGCTTTTACCATGTCAAGCACATAAAGATCCTTGCTCTGCTCAGCCGTCAGCAGAATCCACTCCTCTGAAATCTTAAATCCTTGCTTGAGTACATAACACCTTTCTTTGTCAAACATCACTTTGTAATCTTTTTCACAATCTGCGATACACTCAACAAATTGTTAGTTAATTCTTTACAAAAATTAACATTTTCAAAAGAAACCTTCCCATTTGTCAAACTACCAATCCCTGTAATCTAACCTCCTTTATCTCCACCAAAGCTCACATAACTTCCTTTCACAAGCTTGAAATCTATTAACAAGTTCAATTCTCTAGTCATATGGCGGGAACATCCACTATCAAAAATCCAACGATTATTAATATGGTCCGTGGATGCAACCTGGGCAACAAATTAAAAGAAACTTATCAGTATTCAAAAGGGATGACCTCCGCCATTTCGGCGTCGAGTCTCCCGGAATGAAACCTTTCCATTCTTTTGTGATGACCTGATTGAATAACCATCATCACTTGTGTCCTCTTTCTATGAAAATTCATCACCTGATATATTTTTGAGTTTCCAAAATGATTTAAATTTGATAGGTTGTTTTGAAAACGAAGATCTTGATGAAAAATTTTCAAATGAATCATCATTAGATGAAGTCACAATTTTCACAATTTTTTTTTAAAATTTCTTTTGTTATCAAAAATTCTTTTCTTTTTTTTTGATTTTGTCACACCCCGAGCCGGCGGGGTAGGATCGGAGTCCCCATCGGGCGGAAGGTTCCCGGGGCGCGATATCGGGAGTGATAATCAGAAGTGATCAGATTGTTTACATTGCACATGATATAAATGAGAAATGCTAAATAAAATAGAATTACAAAGTTAAATTACATCAGTAACGTTTATAATTTAACAATGTAAATCTATTGTAAACATCATAAAATGACTATCTTGTATTTACACAAGATATACAAAATAAATTGTATAATGATGTCTTCAAAAGTATGCAGGTCCAAAATACTAGTCTTCTATATGAAGTCCTAGTCCGAACGAAATGACTTCCTAATCGACCTGTTCGTCACCTGAGAAGTCATGCAAAAAGATCAAGTCAACACATGGTTGGTGAGTTCATATAGTTTTAGTAGTTGAAAATGATTTGAAAACCTCCTTTGGTAAAGACCCTAACCTCATTAACACCACATGTAATATCCACATCGGTATGCTTATATATAGGGCATATGTAAGGGACAAGCCCTAGCCAACATCCCACCACATACTAATATGCATATGACACTGCTGTTAATGACAATTAAGCATTTTTACCCTTAACACAATCCCATAAGTTCTTCTGTTTGTTGTCCCTGTCATTACAATCATTTGAAATCCATGTTGATTTCACAAGTTCATCACACAATATGATCAACCACACAATTGTATAAACAGTTATAAATGCTTAATTAAACAAGTAAGTAAACATTTAATAAAATCTAAGTCCTTATGATTGGGGCCTGTGGTCATACTCGAGTAGACTAGTCTGTCAATCTAGGTACTTAGTAGTTAGGGAATTCTGTAAATATCCTCAAACATAAGACCTACAAGTCAATCAGTCTAGCTAGGACTTCTTGAAATATAGGATTTCTGGATTCAATGTGTTGGCATATGTTATCTCTGATATTTCCCATACTATCCCTTAAAAATGATTTAATGATTCGTCTGATTTTGTCACAAGATGTACTTGATGTGTTGATCATAGAATACAAGATTCATTGATCGATTGTACACTTGATTCGTTATTCAACAAACACTTGGTTTGTAGAACATTGAATGTTGTCTTTGCAAAGATTGTTTTGTTGATGTCTTGATGTCCCACACTTGTTTTGTCAAAATGTTTGATTTGATTCCTTGAATTCACCCACTTGATTTGTCAAAATGTTTGATTTAATTCCTTGAATTCAACCACTTGATTTGTCAAAATGTTTGATTTGATTCCTTGAACTCACACCCTTGTTTTGTCAAAATGTCTAGTTTGATTTGTTTGAAATGTTTAGTTTAACTCGATTACTCACTTAATTTATAAGTAAATCGGTTAGTAACCTGCATAAAATCTTCCTAGACATGGTCTAGGATAACATTTATATATATGTAAAACATATAAATTTAAAAGCATTAAAGTAAACAATTTAATTAAACAGTTTACGCATGCTTCTCAGCCCCGCGTTTTAAAACAAAAATGTTTAGAAAAGGGGCAATGAACTCACCTGTGTTGCTATGAAATTTGATCTAACACAAAATGCGCGCTCCTGTATGTAAGTTAAGTTTCTTCGGTTCCTGAGTTATTTTATAAGAATTTGAATATAATAAGTACGCGTAGTAGTCGTTGTGCCTAAGGTTTGAGTCTTGTTGTGTGTGCAACTAAGTGTCTTAGTACTAAGTGTATCTAAGATCTAATCTATCCTAGTTACCCTTTTAGATCCCAATCCCAAGTTGAGTTGCAATACTTACTTTTAAATTTTAGAAAATTTCGGCAGAGTTTCCTTTGTTTTTAGAGCAAATCCAGACAATTATATTGTCTATTTTACAACAAAATCCCAATCAATGATATTACTTTAACTTTTATAACTAACTAAATTTAGAAGAAACAAATGAAGATTTTTAAATTACATTTCAAATTAACAACATTTTAGAAAAGTATTGAACTAAGTTTTTAAATAAATTCACAATGTCTTCATTTTAGTCAAACATCATTACTTGAGTCCAATTAAACATTTGATGTGTGTTGGGCTAATTAAGCCCCATTGGGCCCACTCTGGCCCAATTAAATATCCTTGATTCCAAATCGATCGTCATCCATGCCCGTGTATGATCCCATGTAGATAGTTCCATACTGAGTTAATGAGCATTTATTGACATAACCCATTAACTTATATAAGTTAGTTATCCATGCTAGCCTAATGATCATGAGGTGGTAATTTTGTCTAATACTCTTAAATTACCCCTCCCATGCACACCCACTTAAGATCTCATTTCATGCATGAGCTTGTACATGCATTTCCCATGCATTCATGCATATATGATCAACTTCTCATGAGATTGTTATATTTAGTGGTCCACAATCCATTTCCTAGTTTATAACATTAGTCTCATTGATCCTAGGTCCATACTAACCTCTTTAACCCACTCCTAGGTTCGACATGTGGTCCAGGTCAGCGAACCTTTTAGAGGAGTTGGTCTTAGGTTCGGCTAACCCACCAGTGTTCCTGAGATTCGGCCATCTTCTAACCTTGACGAACCCTAATGGTTCGGCTACTGTTTTAGTTTGAGGGTTCGTGAGTTGCATGGCCAAGGTTCGGCCATGCAAGGTTCAGCCTTAACAGGTTTGTCATGTAAGGGTTCGGTTGGTCTATCTATGCAGGTTCGTTCAGTGGCATCCGATGGTTCGCTTGACTTCTAAAGGTTCGGCAAGGTGCACTGGTTCGGCAGGGTTGGTGCGGGTTCGTTGCTTTCTAGTTCCTTAACCGAAGGTTCGTTCCTATCCTGGGTTCGTGACCACTTAAGGTTCGGCCAAGGATTCGCCACCCTAGCAGGTTCGTTGCAGGTCTAGGGCGATTTAACAGGTTCGTGGCTCAGTGAACTGCAGGGTTCGTAGCAGGGTTTGCAGGGTTCGGCTTCCAGGGTTCGCCACCCTAACAGGTTCGGCTCTCCCCTTTCTTGATCAACAAGGTTCGGCCGACTGTTATACCCCACGAACCTGTACAATTTCGTGCATCACCATCCTCACTCTCGCAACCATCACCTGTTACAACAACAATCTACCTACTCCTACGCGTGTGTCTAGGTGTTTAGTGAATGTTTAAGCCGGTTAAACAACAAGATCCCAAGTGGTTCGTGAGTTACCCTAAAACCGAATATAAATTGGATTTTTACCTCAACTTTCGTGGATGAGTGCTTGAATTTCTTGTACTCCCGTGATCTACGTGATGGGGGAATCGTCTCGACACCAATCTTGCTTGAATCCGACTTGAATCGAGCCTCCAATCGTAGAGAGAAGTTGAAATTTCTAGAGAGAGAGAGAGCTAGAGAGAGAGTGACGAGTTTGAGAATGAGGAGGGAGGTTGGTGTAGGTTGTTGGGACATAAATGTTTCATTTAATGTGGGTTACAATACCCACTCGTTCGGTCTCGATCGGTTTCGCGTGGTTTTCGCGGCAAAACGATACGATTATAAAATAGAATTTATTTAACTATTCCAGGTTGTGATTCCTAATAAATTAACTAATATCTTCTATTTATTAAAAATTTAAAACAAAATTAACTATTTAAATCGAAATGTACGGTCGTCACGCGTATGCGTTCGAGTCGTCACCCGTACGAACACGGCGATAACTATACTTTTCAACCTTGTTTTCTATTTATAGAATATCATTCAGAACGTTAAACTTTCAGATATATTCGGACAGATCGTCACCTATACGAATAACCCGTCAATTTAGCATTCACATAACAATATTCGTGTGTTTTGTTCTATAAAACCTCACATACGTTTATACATAATAATTCCTAAGCAAATAATCACATAATGGTTCTGTGTTGCCAGATAATTATCCGACTCAAGAACCATTGTTCTGAACTGTGTTTCTGTTAAATGTGTATGAAACTGTTCTATGACAACTCACCATGATAATGATAAATGATATGAATATGAAAATTACTGAAACGTGTATGATTCATACCTGTTTTACTGCTCATGTACTGTAGAGATCACTGTTCCGGTAACGGTTCCGGCACTGATGTTACAGTCTCCCCTTGTTAGAGAAATTTCGTCCCGAAATTTAAGAGTTTTTATCAGGTACAGCTTCCTCTTCAAACAGTTGGGGATACTTTAACTTCATGTGATCTTCACGTTCCCAAGTGAACTCGGGCCCGCGTCTTGAATTCCATCGAACCTTTACAATAGGAATACGGCTTC
Organism: Mikania micrantha; assembly: GCA_009363875.1. NCBI lineage: Eukaryota > Viridiplantae > Streptophyta > Magnoliopsida > Asterales > Asteraceae > Mikania > Mikania micrantha. Next base: position 22,011 of record SZYD01002537.1, read on the forward strand.
GCCTCAGTTGTTTAACCTTGCGATCCATAATCTCTAAAGGTTCTTCAATGAAATGTAACTGTTCATCGACTTGAATCTCTTCGATTGGAATGACGAGAGACTCGTCAGCAAGGCATTTCTTTAAGTTTGAGATGTGAAACACATCATGCACACCACTGAGTTCATCTGGTAATCTCAGTCGATAAGCTACAGGACCTATACGTTCGATGATCTCGAACGGTCCCACGTATCGCGGTGCTAATTTGCCTTTCTTTCCAAAGCATACAACGCCTTTCCATGGGGATACCTTCAACATTACACGATCTCCCACTTGGAATTCCAACGGCTTGCGCCGTTTGTCGGCGTAGCTCTTTTGTCTACTCCTTGTTGCTTGTAGTCTTCTTTGAATTTGAGCTATCTTGTCAGTGGTTTCTTGGATGAGTTCTGGCCCAGTTATTCGATTGTCTCCAACTTCAGTCCAACAGATCGGTGATCGGCACTTCCGGCCATAAAGAGCCTCGAACGGTGCACATCTGATACTGCTGTGGTAACTGTTATTGTAGGAGAATTCAATCAGTGGCAAATGGGAATCCCAATTCCCACCGAAATCCAAAATACAGGTTCTTAACATATCCTCCAGGGTTTGGATAGTACGTTCGCTCTGACCGTCCGTTTGTGGATGGTAAGCTGTACTCAGATTTAACTGTGTTCCCATAGATTTCTGCAGTGATTGCCAGAACCTTGAAGTAAATCTGCTGTCTCTATCAGAAATAATTGACAATACCACTATCTCATTGATGTACAATCTTGCCAGTCTATCCATCGTGAAGGTTTCACGCATTGGCAAGAAATGAGCAGATTTCGTTAATCTATCAATGATCACCCAAATTGTATCATGCCCACTGGAAGTGCGGGGTAGCTTGGTGATGAAATCCATAGCTATTTGTTCCCACTTCCAGAGCGGAATCTCAGGCTGTTCCAGTAAACCAGACGGTCTCTGGTGTTCCGCCTTTACCTTCGCACACGTTAGACATTGACCGACGTATTCGGCTATGTCTTTCTTCATTCCAGGCCACCAATAAAATCCACGCAAGTCTTGGTACATCTTATCAGCACCTGGATGAACAGAGTATTTAGTCTTGTGTGCTTCATCGAAGATAAGTTTCCTCAATTCATCTACCGCCGGTATCCATACACGTTCCCGGTAGTAGATCATTCCGTCAGACTTCATGTCAAACTGTTTCTCTGCTCCGCAATCAAGTTCTTTCTTCAGATTATCTCTGTTAAGAGCTTCTTGTTGCGCTTGAACAATCTTGTCACTTAATTTGGTCTGCACGGTTATCCCCATTGCTCTAACACGTAGGGGTTTGACTCGTTCCTTCCGGCTCAAGGCGTCAGCTACAACGTTCGCCTTTCCCGGATGGTACTTGATCACACAATCGTAGTCATTCAGAAGTTCAACCCAACGGCGCTGTCGCATGTTGAGCTCCTTCTGATCAAAGATGTGTTGTAGACTTTTGTGATCAGTGAATATGGTACACTTGGTGCCATATAAGTAATGTCTCCAAATCTTCAAGGCGAAGATTACTGCTCCCAGTTCAAGATCATGAGTGGTGTAGTTCTTCTCATGAAACTTTAACTGTCTTGATGCATAGGCTATAACTTTGTCCCGTTGCATTAACACACAACCGAGTCCCTGATGAGAAGCATCACAGTACACAACAAAGTCATCGCAGCCCTCTGGGAGAGATAGGATTGGAGCATCACATAGTTTCTGTTTCAAGGTCTGAAAAGCATCTTCTTGTTTCTGCTCCCAGACAAACGGTTCGCTCTTCTGGGTTAGCTTAGTGAGAGGCAAAGCTATTTTAGAAAAGTTTGAGATAAACCTTCTATAATAACCCGCCAATCCCAGAAAAGACCGTATCTCCGTTGGTGTCTTAGGAGTGTCCCAATTCTTTATTGCTTCAATCTTGGCGGGATCTACATGTATTCCCTTCACTGTTGACTACATGACCAAGAAACTGAACTTCTCTTAACCAAAATTCACACTTAGAGAATTTGGCATAAGTTTCTGTTCCATCAACAGTTCCAAGATCTTTCTGAGGTGTTGCTCATGTTCTGTCTTGGTCTTGGAATAATCAGTATGTCATCAATAAAGACAATGACAAACTGATCCAAGTACGGCTTGCACACTCGGTTCATGAGATCCATGAAAACCGCTGGTGCATTTGTCAATCCGAAGGGCATCACCAAATTCGTAATGCCCGTATCTGGTTCGGAAAGCCGTTTTCGGTATGTCTTCGTCTTGAACTCTAAGTTGATGATATCCTGACCGCAAGTCAATCTTTGAGAAATATTGAGCTCCTTGCAGTTGGTCAAATAAATCATCAATCCTCGGCAACGGATACCGATTCTTGATGGTTAGTTTTTTCAGCTCTCTGTAATCTATGCACATTCTGAACGATCCGTCTTTCTTCTTCACAAACAAGACCGGAGCTCCCCAAGGCGAGTAGCTCGGTCTGATGAAGCCCTTGTCAAGTAGCTCCTGTAATTGATTAGACAATTCCTGCATCTCTGAAGGTGCTAACCTGTAAGGAGATTTAGCAACAGGAGTTGCTCCAGGAATTAAGTCAATACGAAACTCTACTGGTCGTACAGGTGGCAAATCTGGTAGATCTTCAGGAAACACTTCAGGATATTCTTTTACTACCGGTACCTCTTGAATCTTCTTCTTGTCTTTCTCTTTTTCCACCACATGAGCCAGAAAAGCTATGCACTGCTTCTGTAGACACTTACGCGCCTTTATGCAAGAAATGATTTTGACACTTCGTTTTGCTTGGTCCCCTCTGACTTCCAATACACAATCATCGGGCAATGGAATTCGAAGCAGCTTCTCAGAACAGACAACTTCCACTCGGTTAGAGGAAAGCCAATCCATTCCAACAATGATGTCGAAACTACCCAACTCCATCGGTATCAAATCGATAGAGAATGTATGACCATTAAGTGTCAATGGGCAATTTCTATAAACTGTACTAACTGTAATCTGTTTCCCGTTAGCTACTTCTATAATGTAAGGGGAGTCTAACTGTTCCTCTACTGAATCTAGTTGGCATGCAAAATCGGTAGAGATAAAACTCTGATCCGCACCAGTATCAAATAAGACAGATGCATAAAAGTCATGTAAGAGAAACGTACCAGTGACCACATTTGGGGCCTGGCGTGCAGCTGGTGCTCCGATAGCGAAAGCTCGTCCACGTGGTGCTTGAACTGCTGGTTGTGCTTTCTTCGGGCAGTTCTTCGCGAAGTGGCCTTGTTCGCCACAGTTATAGCACCCACCATTGTTCCGATTAGCTGGTGGAGGGAGGGCCAAAGCTGCATTGTTGACTGCTTGGTTAGGTGTCATCCGGCAGTATTGGACCCAATGACCCTTCCGTCCACATCCCGTGCAATGTTTGCAGGGAGTGTCAGCAGTGTGGTGATACTGACACTTGGCACACAGAGGATATGTGCCAGTGTAGGGTTTGCGGTTGGGGTTTTGTGGTGTTGCTGCTATTTGTTGCAGGGGTGTGGCCACCGCGTAGTTCTTGATGGTCTTATGTTTCTTCTTCTGATGATGAGAGGGTTTCTTTGAAGATTCAGCTTTGTTCTTACTGGGTTCAGCCTCCTTCTTTAGAGTTCCAGAGGCTACCATGAGGTCAGTGAGTTTCCCAGACAGTCTCACTGCAGATTCAACAGTAGTAGGGTTGGCTGAAACAACCATTCCCTGAATGCTGACGGGAAGTCCACCGACATAACGGTCTATCCTTTTCTCCAGAGTTGGTACCATATTAGGTACCAAAGCAACTAACTCATGGTAACGAGTAGTGTACCCCATGTGATCAGCCCCCTTCATCACATGGTTGGATAGTTCAACCTCCAACTTCTGCAGCTCATTCTTGGGACAAAATTCTGTTCGCAGTAGTGCTTTGAAGTCTTTCCATGACATTGCCATAGCTTCCTCTCTTCCTCGAGCGTTGATCTGACCATTCCACCAGGTCAGAGCCCGTTTGTTGAATGTTCCCGCTGAGTAACGGACCTTGTGGTGTTCGGGGCAGCTGCAAAGATCCAATGTTGCCTCAATCTTCTCAATCCATTGGATTAATCCAACGGCGCCTTCAGACCCACTAAAGCTGGGTGGTTTACATCCTACAAAGGACTTGTAGGAGTAGTGAGATGAATCTCCAGTGTTTCCACTGGCTTCCCCTGATGTGTTGCCAGTATTGAGGATCTCATTACGAAGACGAAGGAACATCTCCGGTATAGCTTCTTTCATCTGATTCGTCATCTGGCTACTCAGTAACGTCACCAGAGCGATAGTAGCAGGGTCCATAGTCGGTGTTGTGCCTGAACCAGATGCTTGAGTAATCAATGGAGGAGGGGGAGGAGGAGGTGGTGGTGGTGAATCATTTGGTGACGGTGTGGAGGAGTGTGGAGCCAAGTCTTGTGGTGGTAGCTGTATCAAAGGAGGTTGTCTTCGCGGAGGCATTCTGATCATAACCAATAAAGTTATCGGTTAGTGCAATGATCGAATACAGAAGACAATATGCAAATAAGTCTTAAGTCCTATGTTCTCTACATGCAGGGTCCCTAGGTTATAGTCTAGGCCAAACCATTTAAATAAGTGACCTATATTTCTCTATAACCATGGCTCTGATACCAATATGTCACACCCCGAGCCGGCGGGGTAGGATCGGAGTCCCCGTCGGGCGGAAGGTTCCCGGGGCGCGATATCGGGAGTGATAATCAGAAGTGATCAGATTGTTTACATTGCACATGATATAAATGAGAAATGCTAAATAAAATAGAATTACAAAGTTAAATTACATCAGTAACGTTTATAATTTAACAATGTAAATCTATTGTAAACATCATAAAATGACTATCTTGTATTTACACAAGATATACAAAATAAATTGTATAATGATGTCTTCAAAAGTATGCAGGTCCAAAATACTAGTCTTCTATATGAAGTCCTAGTCCGACGAAATGACTTCCTAATCGACCTGTTCGTCACCTGAGAAGTCATGCAAAAAGATCAAGTCAACACATGGTTGGTGAGTTCATATAGTTTTAGTAGTTGAAAATGATTTGAAAACCTCCTTTGGTAAAGACCCTAACCTCATTAACACCACATGTAATATCCACATCGGTATGCTTATATATAGGGCATATGTAAGGGACAAGCCCTAGCCAACATCCCACCACATACTAATATGCATATGACACTGCTGTTAATGACAATTAAGCATTTTTACCCTTAACACAATCCCATAAGTTCTTCTGTTTGTTGTCCCTGTCATTACAATCATTTGAAATCCATGTTGATTTCACAAGTTCATCACACAATATGATCAACCACACAATTGTATAAACAGTTATAAATGCTTAATTAAACAAGTAAGTAAACATTTAATAAAATCTAAGTCCTTATGATTGGGGCCTGTGGTCATACTCGAGTAGACTAGTCTGTCAATCTAGGTACTTAGTAGTTAGGGAATTCTGTAAATATCCTCAAACATAAGACCTACAAGTCAATCAGTCTAGCTAGGACTTCTTGAAATATAGGATTTCTGGATTCAATGTGTTGGCATATGTTATCTCTGATATTTCCCATACTATCCCTTAAAAATGATTTAATGATTCGTCTGATTTTGTTACAAGATGTACTTGATGTGTTGATCATAGAATACAAGATTCATTGATCGATTGTACACTTGATTTGTTATTCAACAAACACTTGGTTTGTAGAACATTGAATGTTGTCTTTGCAAAGATTGTTTTGTTGATGTCTTGATGTCCCACACTTGTTTTGTCAAAATGTTTGATTTGATTCCTTGAATTCACCCACTTGATTTGTCAAAATGTTTGATTTAATTCCTTGAATTCAACCACTTGATTTTTGTCACACCCCAACCCGAGGGGATAAAGGCATGACGATTGATTTCAAATCATTTAACTAACTTTGCGGAAGCATAGTTTAAATAATCCATAGCCCAAAGCAGACTAAAGCAAATAAAGTATCAAACACACCACAAATTGTCTAAATTTGCCACGCAGGGCCCAATTAAAACATAATTCAATAATCATAAAATTGTTCTTAAATCAACTCCATTCTAAGCCATCACTATTCCTCTAGGAGCTCATCCGGTTCTCCTACTCTTACCAATTCAACCTGAAAGACATGCTAAAATACGTCAACTAAATAGTTGGTGAGAACATGAGTTTAATAATATGACACAATTAGTAATAATATAACATGTGATAATTCAATAACAATACAACCAACCCTGTTCCATGCTCGGGCGTTTGCCTCATACACTGTTAGCCCACAACATGGTCAAACCAAATATACTTCCCAATTCCGAGACCCGTTCCTGCTCTCGGTCATTTATGTATCATAAGAATATATGCCACAACGGTTGACAATAACCTCAGTGGGGTTTCAACCTTACTTTTACAAAGGCCACCCTTTCGGGCCACTGTGCGTGGGGGATTCCCCAAGTAGTACTACCCATATACTCACCGGCTCTACTTATGAGTTAATGGTTGTAAATTAAGTTTAATGTCTAGGGGAAGCAATTTTATTGAAACGGACGTTCATTATCACATAAATAAAATTTTATAAACAATTTATGGAGCATGCTTTCAGTATCCCAAAACAGTAAAAGAAAAGGGATCACATGAACTCACCTGTTACTGATGTTTGGTTATCTGTCGAATGAAGGGATTGATGGTAAATCTTGATTGGTTCACTTGCCTAATGTATGTTAGATTTTAGTAAATATTCATGCCATAAACATTGATGTGATATTGTTTCTCATTTAACCTTATTTTTAAGTATTCAAAACCTTTCGGGTTTAATAATTACACATGGATATAGGTTTACATATTTATATGTTTTTCTTCATTGCTTATTATCAGTAAAGGGTCTGGGTAAAATTTTATTTACTCATTCCCTATTATTTTTATATTAACCACTTGTATCAAAAATTGTTTTTAAAATCCTCAAAAATTCCCAGATAATGATTCTGATCACTAAAAATTCCGAAAATATTTATATAGTCTCATACTGATGTTATTTAACTCCTGTAAAAGTTTCAGAATTTTTAAAGCTTGTTTACTATTTTAAACAGTTTTAAACATTTTAAATCCCATTAATATTATAATAAATATTTCCCGATATGTAAAAATTACAAAACTTTTTATACAGTGAAAAACTCATGTTCTAAGGCTACTGTAGAACTTTCATAAATTTAGGAGGTCATTTACTATATAAAATGATTTTTGCACTATTTATTATATTAAATAACAAATAAATACTTAACAGTCACTAAAAATTACCATATTTTTACTGAGACCTCCCAGTATTATTAGAATACTGGGAAAAATATTTACTTCATATTTTGAACAGTAACCAATTTAATTCGTATTTTTAGCCTTTGCAAACATTTTAAATGGCAAATAATTAGTTTAAACTATAAAGTTTTAGTTTCAATATTTTTCCCAGGTCTTCTAACTATATTCATACCGAAATAAATTATACTTCGGATTTTTATCACTCAGGAGCTATTTTTGATGATTTTATTAAGATTTATAGGAATTTTAATAAATCCATAACTTATTCTAGACATAACAATAAATACTCAAACTTTTTGAGTGTTATCCCAACATTATTATGAGTCCATTTTAGTTATACATTCTGTCCAGAAAACTGTTAACATAATTTTTGATATTTTAAATACTTATAAGCCTTAGAAGTTGGGTTTTTGGGGCAAAATTAACAATATAACATTCCTATCATCAAAACCCAATCTTTTATAAAATATTTCCAACAATAAAATCATATCTAGACCTGATCAAAATTTCGAGACATACATATAAGCATTATAAAGTTGTAGTTTTCATTTTTACATACATGCAAGCACATATAACTATTTGTTAAGGGGTGTGGTTCTTACACTTGAGCTTATCACTTGTGTGCAACGTTTCCAAGGTGATTGTGGGCTGTTAAGAAATGTAGAAAGCATAGAATGGATTTAGAGTTCATGCTACATACGAGAATGGAAGTTATGGGTTTCCAAGATCATGATATTACACATGCAAGACTTGCATGTGTATCCATGATTTTAAGTACTCGTCCCCCATGGGTTTTAAGGTTCATATTAGAATAAAACTCGTTTCTTTTGAATGGGTATGGGTTATAGTATCAAAATCAAAGCTTCAGTTTAAGAAATGTCAAATTTTTACACATGCATATACATGCATGTGTTTTCTTGCGATTTAGCCGTATAACACTCCCATTTTATAGTTCAAAAACGATGAGAATGGGTGTTTAGGGGCTGTTAAGAATGGTGACGAGTAGAAAGAGTAGATAGAATAAGGTTTTCAAGTTTTAGAAGCTCACTATCTAACCTTTGTGTCGAACGAAACCCTTGAACTCGAGATGTTCTTGTGTTGAGACCTCAAAACCGTCGATCTCTTGGGGAAGAGGGGCTGGAACTCGTCGAAGCTTGAGAGGGAATAGAGAGTGAAGTTAGAGTATTGTGTGGTAAATGAAATGTGGGTGGTGATGCCGATTAAAAGAGAGAGAGATAGATGGGTATTTTTCGGTCAAAGGAAAAGAAAAAGGGAAGGGAGTGAGTGGGTGATGTGTGTGGGGAAGAGAGGGAGAGTGTGGATTGGTGGTTGAGGGTGGTGGTGTAAGTGATAATTTGTTTTCTTGTGTATGCATGTAACCGTGTATATGGGTGTGTATATATGTGATGGTGTACGATACGTATATATGCATGCATATATATATATGTATCGTGTATATGCATGTATATATAGGATGGTGATGTGTGTGGAAAAGAGTAGAGGATATTGTTATTGGTGGTGATAGGAGGGGTGTTAAGAGGATAATTTTTAATTATATATATATGTGTATCCGTGTATGTGTATTTATATACACATATATGTGTGTCTTGTATTTATATAGTATATGTAGATAGTGTAAAAGGATTGTATTTGATTTATCTAAATAATCTATGCATGTATGGATATATGGGTGTGTCGCATTTATGCATGTATGTGTAAACATATATTAGGTTTTGATTTGTTGAGTTATAACATTTTTAATACCCCTATGCATGTATGTATGTATAAGCGAAATGTGAACATATATATATTACTATGTGTGTGTATGTCGTGACATACATATAAATTTTTAATATGATAATTATTTATTAGAAGGAATTTAGCATTAGATATTGTAATTATCATATTTTCAAGCATGCTTATAAATATATATATACATATATGAATATGTGAAATTATTGTTTCGCTTTATTTTCACTCGTTGTGTCACAAGGATATTTTATGTTTCATAGAAGGATTCTTGTTTCTAAACTTTATGGCATGGATGTTCTATTGTTCTCAACTAATGACATAATTTCTCCACTTAATAATTCTAAGAAGTGTGTTTATCTAAACATATTAACAAAATGCATCGTAATTTAAAGTTTTAATATAAACCTGATTCGCGTGTTGTCACAGTCTCCCCTACTTGTAGAAATTTCGTCCTCGAAATTTGATTTGTCATAGTCAACTTGTAGTTTGAATGAGATCCATAATTATGGATAGTCGTATTCCTTGAGTTGTTACTAATGATTTTGGTCATCCGTAATGGCTGCATGTATTGCCACTATTCCATGAGTTGAAGCTAATGACTTTGTGTCATCTGCAACGACTGCATGTATTGTCACGTGGATGTTTCCACAACTCCCTGTATTCGTTGTGGTTGACTTCGGTCTTCCTCAATGTTTGCATGTATTGTCACGTGGATGTTTCCACAACTCCGTGTGTCGTTGTCATAGACCTCGGTCATATACAATGATACATGTATGGTCACTTACATAATTGAGAATATTGATGGATTATTATTGGATGATTGAACATATGATTGATTATTTATGATTTATGAATATATGTGGTTATGTGTTCGGATTGTGTGTTTTGATTTTGTATTTGGATATTGTGTTGGATTATCTCACAGGTGTCATGCGGATGTTATCAAGAAAATATAGACTCTTGAAACCCTTTTGTAAAACATTTGTTTTAATATAAAACTTATGATTCTCACACAACTACTTTGTAGTTGACACTTGATTTTTACATGTTTCAGGTAATGAGGCTAAGTAGGTTGATGAAGAGGAACTTACACTTTTGGACATCATCATATAGGATCTTGGACTTAGCTAAATAACTGAAATTCTGGCGTTTAGAATTTAGTTAGATAGCTAATTCTCTTTTGTAATTGTTGTAACTATTTCATGATAAACATGATTTTTGTGTAATTATTTTGGTTGATTGAATGATATATGATGATTTGATTTAGATGACCATTAGCTTTTGAACAATCTACACATCCCTCGTGGCATCCCGACGTTTCTGCCATCGGTCAGGGTGTTACAAAATTCGTGGGATCAAATCTGTTGTCAAAATTTTACTGGCTTAATTAATTTCTTAATGAAGCGCAACTTTTAAACAACTATACCCCACCAATGATTTCCACTCGTTAATCCATAACTTAGAAATAAGACATATGATCAAGGTTTTGAAAATATCTTATGGGAAATTTGTGAGCAGTCAGACTGTAAAACCAGATTAACATGCAACCTATCAATTTTGTAAAATCTTTTGTTTCAAACATTTATTGCGTTTCAATGAACTTAAAACATTTTGACAGAATTTAGGTGAGAAAAGAAAAGAACATATCTATTAGTTTAGAATGAAGAACAAGGAGGGGTTCTATCATCTTGTGCTCATTGGCATCTTTTATTTACTGATCTGCAGACACACTGGCCTTAACGTCACACATCCAGGTCTTTGCTTACGCAAAACAAAGGATGATTCAGTAGATGTTTCCCGCTCTTTGTTTGCACAAAACATAGGAAATACCCGAGTTTTTCAAAACGATTTCAAGTTTATTTAAACACAATCTTGTTTTGATTCAAAAACTTAAACAAAAAGTCAAATAGTTGTCACACATTTCTAGTTATCTAATGATCACAGCTTCACACTTATTAATTTATAATTATATATTTTGATTGATCAAGTCTGATTCTTTCACTTGGAAAACTTGTTTTAACTTCTTAGTGTATAATAGATATTCAAAGTTGTTATTCTTTTAGAAATTTTATTAAGATAGTGAAATTTTGATCCTCAAAAATTATTTCACTTCCCAGTTTGACCGATTTACTTTGCTTGTCCCAATAAACTCTTTTTGTATTTTCTTAATTTTTGAAAATGTAAAATCTTTTTGGATTTTTCTTAAATAATAATAGGCAAGGATCTCCTTTTCTTAGGTTTTTCAAAAAAAACTCAACAACTCCCCCTAAACTTGTAGATTATCTTAGACTGAATCAAAAACATAAAATTTTTTTGATGTTTTGTAAATTTTCTCCCCCTAAATTTGTGATCTAAAAATTAAAATTAACACAAAACACAAATTTTAACGTATTTACAAAAATATTGTTTTATTCAAAACTTATTAGTTTAAGAGAGGCAAGTAAGTGGTGGAAGCGTGCTGTATCGAACGGTTTGGTGAAAAGGTCCGCCAGATTGTCATCTGTATGGACCTTTTCAAGATGAAGTAGTTTCCGTTCAAAACAGTCACGAATGAAGTGAATCCGGATGTCAATATGTTTAGTTTTGGAGTGTTGTACCGGATTCTTGACAATCTGTAAGGCGGCTTCATTGTCACAATAAATAGGAGAGTCAAGAAAGTTCAAACCATAATCGAGAAGTTGTTGTTGCATCCATATAACCTGAGAGCAGCAACTAGAAGCAGCAACATATTCAGCTTCCGCGGTAGATGTGGATACAGTGGTTTGTTTCTTGCACTGCCATGAGACAAGGCAATCTCCTAAGTACTGGCATCCTCCCGTGGTGGACTTCCTGTCTAAGTTACAACCTCCAAAATCACTGTCAGAATAAGCATGCAAACGAAATTCAGAGTTCTTAGGATACCATAAACCGAGACGAGGTTTCCCGACAAGGTACCGAAAGATCCTCTTGACAGCAATCAGGTGAGATGCCTTCGGATTTGCTTGATATCTGGCGCATTGACATACAGAGAACATGATGTCTGGTTGGCTAGCGGTCAAGTACATCAAGGAACCAATCATCGAGCGATATAGGTGTTGATAACATCTTCACCATCAGAATCCGAAGTTAAGACCGGACGTGCAGCCATGGGGGTAGATGCAGGCTTTGATTCCATCATCTTGAATTTTGTCAGAATGTCAGTGACATACTTTCCTTGATGAATTAGCACGCCTTTTGGATCTTCCTTCACCTGATGACCCAGAAGAAGGTCATTTCTCCCATTGCACTCATCTCAAACTTCTTCTTCATTACCCCTTCAAATTTCTTGCACAATGCTGAGCTTGTGGAGCCAAAAATAATGTCATCCACATAGATTTGGACGAGAATCAAATCATCCTTATCCTTGCGAACAAACAAAGTCTGATCGATCGCTCCACGGGTATGTCCATTTGCAAGCAAGTCATCAGTAAGCGTAGCATACCATGCTCGCGGTGCTTGATGAAGACCATAAAGTGCTTTGTCTAACTTGTAGACATGGTCTGGATACTGAGAATCTTCAAAGCCTGGGGGTTGGCACACATAGATATCTTCCTTTACCTTTCCATACAAGAAGGCGGTGTTCACATCCATCTGATACACTGTGAAGTTCATGTATGAGGCATAGGCCAAGAAAATCCGTATGGCTTCAAGTCTTGCAACTGGTGCAAATACTTCCTCATAATCTATCCCCTCCTATTGGTAGAAGCCCTGAACTACCAACCTTGCCTTGTTCCTGATAATTACTCCTGAGTCATCTCTTTTGTTCCTGAAAACCCATCTGGTTACAATAGGCAGCTTTCCTTTGGGTAGGGGAACCAGATTCCACACCTTGAGTTTCTGAAACTGCATCAGCTCTTCCAACATTGCCTTAACCCAGCTGGACTCTTTGAGAGCCATTTTGACATTTTTGGGCTCGACCTGCGAAATAAAACAGGAATATAAACAAGAATTAATCGGACCTGATTGGCTTCTAATGACTGCTTCTTCAGGCAAGAGGTTCTGAGCTGAAATATATCGGCTCCCAGTGACAACGCCTTTCGAAAGAGGTCCAATAATATTTTCAACTGGATGATTCTTGTTTATGCTGAGTTTCGGCACTTCCTCCACAACTAGATTGTCTAGCAAATTGCTGATGTTATTCACTTGATCTTCATTGGAGGAAGAAATGTTGTTAACAGGAGCAGTTTCACTTACTTCAACTTCATGATCCACGCAATGTTCCTCAGGAATGTTGTCTGAGAATAGTGGATTATCAAAGGTGTGGTGGGAGTAAGATGAATTTTGATCAGTTTCTGGAAGTGGTTGAACAGACTGAGAAGTGTTTGAATCTGAGGGAAGAACTTCATGTATCGGTGTTGGCTGATTTGGAGGAGCATTATTGTACATGCTTGGAGGGTCGACTGATAAAAGTTTTGGGTCACAGGGAACATAATCAACTCTATAGTCGATATCATCATCCTTGTAGAAATCATCAGTTTGCTCAGATGATCCTGTTGTCTCGGATACAGTGTTGAAGGGCCTAAAGGTAGAATCATACTCAAATAACCAGTTTGGACCGGAACCAGCATCTGTAGAATTCATCTTTGCCAATCAATGTAATATGATTCCACGATCATCCGAGTCTTCTTGTTGTAAACTCTGTAGGCTGCTTTCTCGGATGAATAACCCACAAAGTAACACTCATCTGCCTTATCATCAAACTTGTGGTTAGGCTCTGTATGAAGAAGAGTGCAAGGACATCCAAATGACTTGAAGTGACCAACTTTAGGCTTCTGATTGAAGAGAATCTCATAAGGAGTCTTCTGATGGTGCTTGTTCAGAAGTGCACGATTTTGAACATAGCAAGCGGTGTTGACGGCTTCGGCCCAGAAAAAAATTGGCAGCTTTGATTCTGATAGCATTGTTCGTGCAGCCTCTATAAGTGTTCTGTTTCGCCTTTCTGCAACTCCATTTTGCTGAGGTGTTCTGGCTGCACTGTATTGCCTAGCAATCCCTTTTTTCATCACAGAAATCTATAAGAGTCTGATTTCTAAATTCAGTGCCATTATCAGTTCTGATCACCTTAACCTTTAGATTCTTTTGATTTTCGATCAAGGTAATAAACTTCTTCAGGATCTCTGGTGTTTCATCCTTCTTGGCCAGAAAGAACACCCAAGTAAATCTGGAATAATCATCTGTCACAACAAGACAATATGATTTCTTCCCGATGCTCATTACGTTGACTGGTCCGAAGAGATCCATATGAAGAAGCTGGAGAACTAAAGAGATAGAATTGAATAGCTTAGGCTTATGGGGTCTCTTGTGTTGCTTCCCCTAGGCACAAGCTATGCACTTTTCAATGGTAGAGAAGTCTTTAGAATGTAAGCCAATAAAGTGATGTCCCTTGGCGAGTCTGTTTAGATTCTTGAAATTTACGTGACCCAGTCGACGATGCCATAACAGATAATCATGCTCCGATGCCTTTGAGACAAACAAGTATTCTCTGTGAATGACTCTGAGTTCATGTTGATAATGTAGGCATTGTTTATCCTTGGAGTTCTCATCAGAATCCACTTCTCAGGCACTACAAATCCAGGCTTCAGAATGAGACACTCCTTGTTTGTGAAGTGTGTGGAAAACTCTTGTCACAAATCTGAGAAACACTAAATAGACTGTGATTGAGTTCTTCAACATAATAAACATCTTCAAAACTGAGAGTTCCATTTGTCACTGTGCCCTTCATGCTTATCTTTCCTCCCTTGTCTCCAGCAAATGAGACATATCCTCCATTAAAAGGTGTGACCTCGTGTAACTGAGAAAATCCCCAGTCATGTGCTGGGAGCAACCACTATCAACATACCAAACATTTTTAAGCTTGCTTGGTCGTCCCTGCAGCACATACAATCAACTAATGAGAGACCGGTACCCAAATCATAACAGACTTAGGCACTTTGGGAATTGTATAGACTTTGTTTTTAGGTTTGGGTCTGTTTTTGGGTCTGTCTGATTTGTTTTTAACGAGTTTTGATTTGCTTCCACTGCCATGGTCAACTAGTTTTATTTTAGGTTTTTGAAGAGAGTTAGTTTTAGTTTTAAAAATCCTTGGATTTTGCTTATGAAAACCATATTGAGTTTGATTCGATTTCATGTCCCTTTTAGCAGTGGAAGGAGTCTGAGTCTGAGTCCCCTTTTGAGGGGTTACCTTAGGCTTGGAGGATGGAACAGTCCTCACATGTTTGCTAACCAGTTTAGCCTTTGGTGTGACCTTCTGATTCTTCCCATAGAAGAACTCAGTAGGTCGGTGCATACAGTGTCGAGCAATGTGGCCTGGTTTCCCACATGCATAGCAGCAATTTCTGATGAAATTCAATTGGGTCAA
Organism: Mikania micrantha; assembly: GCA_009363875.1. NCBI lineage: Eukaryota > Viridiplantae > Streptophyta > Magnoliopsida > Asterales > Asteraceae > Mikania > Mikania micrantha. The sequence goes on from SZYD01002537.1 coordinate 37,516, forward strand.
AGGGCTTTACATCATAGTTACTTTGACCAGAGGATAAGTTCAAAGAAACTTGTTCCAAGGATCCAGTTGGAACATAAGGTTCATAGTTAGGATTCAATTATGAACCCTCCTCCTTGGTAACTGTGGAATGAGCCGGTGCTGCCTTTTTGTCAAAGGAGAGGAAGTTGATGTTGA